>APFE030666337.1:101157-139722 GCA_000404065.3 Pinus taeda | reverse complement strand
GGTCGCCTACTAGGTGTTTCCATTTTCTTTCTTCGGGGCATCAATTACTGATAATAATTCTTCACTATTCCCTTTGAATTCCTTCAAAATAATTTTTCAAACCAAGCTTAAGCAAACATTTAAAAAATTATACACACCTTTTTTCACTTTGTAGGAGCTCGATATTGCCTCTGATGTATCTCTGTAATTTCAGATCATCCAGTTTTGAAATTGCGACCTGCAGTAGCCCTCTGTGTCCTCTTTCCAATGCCACTAGTCTGACCCCAATTGGATTCTCCAATGAAGAGTTATGCAAATCTGCCACAGTGACCTGATTATAGACTAATTCAGTAGTGCGAACTTGTACGACGTGCTACGTGTCCCTGTTTTTACCTTTGGCTCTGAAAAATATATAAAAGAAACTAAAGTCCATCCCCTTTCTGTACCTTCTTATGAAATTTTAATGTGATGCTCAGAGAGAAAGTTACGATGATTTTCCCCAGGTCACCTGTTTTGAATGTAATTCAGGATTTTGCAAAAGGATGAACTTCCTCAGTTCATATCTCCGAAAATATAGCACAAAAAACTCTGAAATTCGGACATGAGATTCAATGCGATGTCTTCTCAAATGGGTTTGTTTTTTTAGCTTCTGAAACGTCGCAGAAAAAAAGTTATAACGAAAATTCCACGATGACCTGTTTGGAGTAGCAAAACCCTAGAATCCAAAGCTCTGATACCAAATGTTATGAAACCAGCTCAAAGAAAGATAAAAAAAATAGATCAACGCCTTAGAATTCAGCCTCTTCGAGGGGGAAACCTTCTTTACATTACATAAATGAACAATTCTTGGATGATTCAAATGATAAAACCTCCTTTCTATATATAGGAGTCTAAAGAGTCATAATATAACCCAACTGACCTAACAATAATAACATAAAGCCACAAAAATAACAATAGAGGGATTCTATGGGGCACAGTAATAACAATATGGGGACAATAGGGGCACAACAATATTAATAAGGGGTACAATTACAATAGTAATGGGGTAATCACTAGTATTATAGGGACCCAACAACAACACCCTCTAAAATTTTGCTATATTTGAATTTTGGAGCGTACATTTTGTCATGTGAAGTGTTGATTTTGGTTGTCAAGTGTCATTTCATGTTCTTACACATGTTTCAAGTGGCTGTATTCCTTCCTAAGTGTCTTCGGATCAAAGAGTAGAAATTGCACACTTTGAAGTCATAGTACACTTCCTAGTCACAAAACAACACTTATCGATCGCAACTGCACATACTTTGTTTGTTGCACTTGGATATTGTTTGTGAACTGGTGTTTTGATATATATTTCCTAGTCTTGGTGATGTTTAAGTTTTACTAATGAGTTGAGATGTGTTATGCTTGAAAATACCCCAAACTTAATGTGTTTTTACATGTTTCACCATTCTGCACTTAGCCATTTTTTGACTTTGCGAGCTTTCCCTCTAGGCTAGGAAGAGAAAAATGCACACTTCAAAGGCCTATTAGAAACCCTTGTTAACTATAACTATGACCTAAGCCTTCCCTGTCTCTCCTTCACACTACGCAATGCTAATCAACATACCCTCCTCCTTGCTACTTGTGCTCCCTCACTTCGCCAGTCTTGCCTCTACCTCCTAGTGTGGCACACTACACACTTTTAGTGGATAGTGGTGCCTTTCCTTATGCCTTGTGATTCCAACCTACATCCTCCTTATGGCCCTGGCCTTCCTTCCTAGAGCATGTCGTAGGTTTAGTGGACATTCATGCTCCCTTGCCTCTTACAACTGTGACCTGCGCCCACCTTGCCGCCTTCTCCTCTTCCAGAGTTGTACATGGCATAGTTACAGTGAGTAGTGAAGTCCTCTATCTCATACAAGTGCACTCTGTAACTAGAAGGCCCATGTCTCTTTCCTTTGTGTACTTTTGAGCCATAGTCAGAAAATTTGCATGAAACATGATAAAGAGATTTTGGGATAATGTTTGCTTGCCATGTGTGATATATGCTTGTAGGTGTTCAATAAGTAATGACAAAGATTTGTGAGGATATTTGTTAAGAAAGGATTCCCACAGAAGCATCTTGAAGTCAGAAAGAAAAAAGGAACCTTATTGAGGCAGTTGAAGGAATATTGGATCTAGATGATCAACGTGACTCGTGAAGACTCCATAATTTATCAAGACCCTTTGGAGGGTAGAAGGAAACAACACTGCAAGATCTGTTACAAGTATTGAAGACATAATGATAGTGACATAACTTCTCAAAGAACCCCATGTTACAAGTCAATACGAATCCAAGTCATGAATGTCTATGAACTGTCATGTTGTGGTCACATGATGATGTGGAAAATGATGATGTAATTTTGGAAAATATTGTAAATGTAAATTTGTGGAAGTCCAAGAGTCACATATGGACAAAAGAGTCATTAGAAAAAATAAAAAAAGTCTTATGGAAGTCCAAAGGTCACATTAGAAGTCCAAGAGCCATGAGGGTAGTCCAAGAGTGATGAGGAATATGAAAGGGCATTCCTCTTCTTATAAAAGAAGCCTCGTTACTCAAGCAAGGGACTTTTTCACCTTGGCTTCTCCAAATAGACATCAAAGAGAGATTTTTCTTCTGGAGAGAAAGTAGTGGCTTAATGATCCAATATTAGATCTAGTGGTGTCTCATTGTATCAATGTATCTTGGAGCTTTGCTTAATATTCGAAGCTCATCGAGCCAACACACTTTCATGCATATATCGTGAATGTAATAGGACAATTATTTATGTTTGTGGTATGTGTGTTTTTCATATGTTAGAAGGAAATTGAACTATTTCATTGAATTTGGTGCTCAACTTGTTGAGTGTGTGTTGTAATTGTTTTAATGATTGTTTTGTCAATGTGAACTATTTCATTAGACATTCAACGATTCTTTCATATGCATGTGCATTCGTCTTTTTTGGAATAATACTAATTCTTTTCTTTTAAAGGCTCACTTTCTCTTCCCTTTTGGTGAAAGATCCTGTATACATATTATAATTGAACATTTCACAATGCATTCTTTCTCATTCAAAAGTACATGTATGTTGCTCTCTCACGCTAATCACTGTAACCAAGGAAAATATTTAAGTATATGGTATCTAGGCCACATTTTCGGATGGGACTTTTACACCAAACAGTGTGAGGTCTAATTGGGACTTCATATCAGGGAAACCCCCTATATGTTGGTGGGATCCAACAATGTCAAATGAATGATAGATTATTTTACTGGAGTTTAGAAATGGTTTTCCTGTCAATATTGTTTCTAAGTCAACATTTTTTTCTTCGATTAGTTTATATGTATTGTATGTACTAGATTAGTCAATTTTTTTTTCTTAGATTAGTTTATATGTATTATGAAAATCCATTTCCCATATGCCCCCCCAACTGCAGGCCATCAGAGTGTGGGGGGATCAACTATACATGGTTAGGCTCGTGAAATATCACGTAGCCCACTAGAGTTTGTGTTCCACTCTTAGATCCTGACTTTGACGCTAGCCAAAGTGTCAGGGGCAATGTTTTTGTATCTGTTGATGATCATGTTATACAGAGTAGGCCATCTTCAATTGTTGCAGGTATACCTCCTACATTTTTAAATCCTCTTTAAACTTTATGTGTTTATGTATTGAATTTTTCTTTAATTTTTAAATCATCTTCAATTGACGTGTTTGAATTTAATGTATATGTTATTATGTTTATTTTGTTATATATGTTAAATTATGTTTATGATTTTCAGATGCTCAACAGGGCGAAGCTGAGGATGACAGTGTAACATCGATCCCTCTGTGGGATGACACTACAACCACTATCACATGGGAGGATGTTAAAGCCCAACATACATGGATCACACGAGAGCTAGGTATACTCCCTGTTAGGTTACCTACTAGGTATAGTTTGAATTTGATGCTCGAGACCATCAATAGGTTGATCTAGACATACCAGAGGGTGGGCCCATAAAGACACCTCCTACATTCCATACATGGGATTAGGAGGATGTAGGTTAGAGGCCCAAATACTTGGGAGGCAGTAAAAGTTACCACCAAGGACATTGATGTTCATGGGGAATTGTTTGACATCCCTTCAGACGACCATGCTAGACATGCTGATCCAATTCCACTCAAATATTTTAAGAATGTTGATACAATCCCTTTTGTTTATGGTTGATTCATTGGAGCTTGGGGCCAGTTCCCCCATCATGACTAGTGATCCAAGCCGCCTCAAGATCAAATGTGATTGGAAAAGATAAAAAATAAAAGTCCTTTGATTGCAATGAAACTAGGGTAAGATCGAAGAGATCGTCGCAAGATTTCAAATGTCGCAAACAACACCTCAATCTGAGTTCATATGCAAAAGTTATGGCTAGTCAAAGTTTTGGTCAACTTGGCCCATTGGCTAAATTTGGCAGAGCGCCAACTAAATTTGGAGCCCAGTTAAAAATGGTGGACTTGCTAAATCTGGAAAAACCTGCCAAATTTGGTGGCAGTTAACGAGGTGACAAATTGACACTTAAAGGTGACGATTTTAGGTGGTCAAAAATGGCGAAATTGTTGCCTTCTTAATTTTTACAGTGACCCCTAAAAAGTCGGCGGTCAACCCCTCATTATGGTTTAAAATAGAAAAATATTAAAAAAAAGTGAGGTGGGTGAGCATAACGGATCCACCCAATGCTTCATTGGTCACTATATATAATATATATATTATATATGGCTGTCCCTTCAAAACAACCAATGACTATACCCAAAAACAGGCCCCGAAAAGTTAGGGCTGACAAGGGATCAAACTCACTCGTCTGATTTTGCCAATCCGCCCCATGGGCCGCCCCCATCACACATCAATTTAAAACAAATGCCAAACCAAATGTCCAAGCAAAATTCCATTACGAGGGAGGCCCACTGGCTTGACCCTGGGACCTCTCACCAAATTCAGTGTCAAACCAACCAAAGAGCCATGTTTTGAAACCAAACGAGCCATGCTTTGAAACCAACGCCACCCTACACTTATAAAAGCCTGATTTTTCATTCGCCTGGGAACAGGGGTTGAGGAGAAGAACAAAAAGCGAGCGGTGGAATGAGGACTGCAAGGAACCATGCCCAGGCGAGGCACAATTTTCGAGATAAAGAATATTCCAAGGGAATATTCCATAAAATATTCCCATTCAAAATCTTATGGAGAATCTTGGAGAACGCGATGGTGTGATCAAATTTTTCGTTTGAGAATTTTTTTTTTAGCGAGCCCACAAAAGAGAATCTTATGGGGAATCTTTGATATATTTCATGATTGTTTGCCAGGAATTCAATCGTGCTATCCATTTCTTCAACAGAGTTGTGCATTTTCAAGCCATCCCCAGAAGTGGAGGTATGAGATGCATTGATGTCATGTCTTCTTTTGATTTTTGCTGAGATGATGATTTGATGTTGAGATCCTTGTTTTCCATTTTATTGGAGGATTTTTGTATGCCATTTCATGTAAGAGTTTGATATTTTGTCATGCTGAAGGAGAGCTTATATGAGTGAGAGTTCTTATAGAAGAATGTCTCGTGGAGAGACATGCCTCTCTAGTTAAGGGATTTTTTCATTTATCAACAAAGAACACATCATGTATTCATCATCATCTTGCAACAATTAATGAATCGACCTTCCTACTCTTGACACTGGGCCTTGAGACGCAACCCACACTGGGTGTACTCTATTATCAAGTTGCGTTTGTTGTTTTATTTGATGGTTTCCTTTATGTTTCTGCTTCTTTAAAGTATGCAAATGTGTTTCTTCATACTTTTTTCACATGCAATTATGCTAACATCACAAAATTAAAAGATCTTGGCTAATTTTGTTAGATGAGAGAATCCAAATCAATTGTTGTATTGGACCGATCTTCTTGGTGATGCGAATTGTGAGTGTGAATGCTAACCAGAGATTGAACGTCCAAAAAGAAAAGAAAATGGAGTATCATAGAGATCTCTACGAGGCCTTCCTACAGGATAGCAAACATGGTAGATATAATGTATGCAGACTATGAGGAGAAAATGGAAAAAGAGGAATAAGAGAAAGAGGGAGTAGAGGATGATGCTCCATCTCAATCTTTGAGTGAATATATTTCTTCTTCATATTTTTATCATCATTCAAATGAAGAGATCAACGAGAGCTTTCAAGCAGAGAATGCTGAATTGAAGAGACTTCTACAAGAAGCAAAGGAGGAGAAGTAGAAATTTTAACTTCAATTACGAGCCACGAAAGAGGCCTTGGAATAGATGAAGTGCAATAGAGGCTTAGCAAAGCCGTCATCACCTACTTCAAAATCAATAGTTGAGGTAAACAATGTTGATAGTTCTTTAGTTTTATTTTCACATAATGCTATTTTTGTTGGAAGCCTTGAGTTACCATTTTTAGAAACCGACATGAGACTCCTTACCAAGACATGGTATAGAGGAGGAGGACTTGGTGATAATGGCCAAGGAATGACTCATCCATTGGAGGTTGTACAAAGACCTCGATTTGCAGGACTAGGGTACATTGAAGGAGAATGCTCGAAGGCAATAGAAGCAAGGGTTTTTTCAGACAAAGAATCCAAGCTGTTGTTGAAATCATCAAGGAAAGAGAGTCGTGGGAACACATGACAATCTTCCTATGACAATGTAAATTGCAAAGGAAGAGCTAAGACAAGCTCTCATCGCCATGATTGCACCAAAGACAATCAAACGAGGTATAAAAAGTCTCACTATTCTAATATTCATTTTGATTATAATAAGATTGTTAATGATGAGCATAAATCATGGCATAGAAAACCATGTAGTTTTTTTTGCTTGTATAACCATGTTGTTGGAAAGTGTTGGAAAAAGATGACAACAAGAAAGAGGACAATGTTGGAAACACTGAGAGGGGGGTGAATCAATTTTCCTTTTCAATTATTACTTTTACTAGTTAGATAACTTATATTTAAAACACAAAATGAACAAAAAGAATAAATGATTTTATTAATTTCTTCAATAAATCAAGTACAATATATGTAGGGCTCCAACCCTAGATGAAGACACCGATCTTCAATCTCCTAGGCTCCAACCTGTATTTGCCAAGCACCGACTTGGACTTCCAAGGCTCCAACCTTATCAATTTTGAGGCACCAAACCTATATTCGGTTCAGGCTCTGACCTGGTTTCTTGAGGATTCCGACCCTATCCTCCAAGGCACCAATCTTGTCTTTTCGAGGCTCCAACCTCTTAGGCTCCAACCCTCAGCTTCACTTCATCAATATGTATTTGGTTATGCTTCATGACTCCCAATGTCTTCTTCAACAAGCCCTGTCAATCTTTGCTTAGTCTTCACTTTGGTCTCCACGTTACATCATCAATGACAACCTTGTTCTCTTAGAAGGTGTCACCACTGCTCTTCATCACACCCAACCAAATTCTCCAAGTCACCTCATGATGACATCACGGTCTCCAATTATCTCCACAAATATTCAATATGTCTTCAAGGTACTCCAAGATGTTTTCCAATATTATTCACTATTCAGTTTTTCAATATTGTTTCCACAAGACTTCAACACCCAACCAAATTCTCCAAGTCACCTCATGATGACATCACGGTCTCCAATTATCTCCACAAATATTCAATGTCTTCAAGGTACTCCAAGATGTTTTCCAATATTCTTCACTATTCAGTTTTTCAATATTGGTTCCACAAGACTTCAAATCTGCTCTCCCGCAAGATTGTTTCAACAAGGTGTCTTCTATAATCAACAAGTCAAGATACAAGTCTATCCCAAGTAAGGCTTCAAAAGTTGCTTCCTAATAGGTCTGCACACCAAATCTTTTGAGAACTGCCCCAATAAGGTGTCTATAATAAACTGTCCCAAGATACTCTTCAAGATCAAATTGCTTCAGTTTTATTCAAGAGGTTGCTTCAGGACTTCCTTCTTCAACTTCAGTTTCACCATAGATTAGTCTTCATATTAGCCTTCCAATATGCTCAATATCACTGTCCCAAATATCTTTAGCTCAAGTCTTCACAACACTTCCAAGAATCCTTCAAGGTGTCTTCAAGAAAAACTTCAAAGATAGCCCACAAGGATTACAGTCTCAAGGTCAATTTCCACAGTCCTAATACGTTGTAGCATCATGGCCTTCTTTCCTGTAGCTTCACTAGCATACAACAACTCCAAAATCTCCACAAAAACAATATGCAATTTTTGTCACAAGACTGTAATCCAAATTTCTGCACAGTTCAAACTGCTTCACGTAATGCTTCTTATGCAGCTAGAAGAGAGGGCCTTATACTAGGCCTCTTGACCCTTCAACAATCCTCCAAGGTTCTGCAATTCCAAGCCACACAGTTTTGAAGAGATTTCTGTAGGTCCGATGTCTTTATTACCATAGATGGTTGCCAAAATAATTTGCTGTCCGACTTTGAGAGGGAATAACCTAAACAACAACTCGTAAGTCCTCCTCTCCTCGCTGTTCTGTGTTTTTCAGATGGTCTTCACCAAAATTGAGTGCTAAAATGAGGTGTACGAACTCATATTAATACCAGTTTGACGTTAAGATGAATGGACATGTCTTATGGAAGGAGTCGACATGACAGACTGAGTGTAGGTTGGCTAGCTTTAAAAAATAGGATATATTAACCTAAAAAATTAATTTCATTTAGACTACTAGGAGTTAGGAGGCAAGTGAGGGCTCATTAGAAAGAGGAAAGAGTCCTCTACACGATAGTCAAGGAGTCATAATGAAATTATGCCTTCAAGATGTCAAAACTTAATTTTCTTTATGAATGTTTGGAATTTTTAGTGCATAAAATGATTAGGACAACAATAGGTCATTAGGACTTGATGATTAGGACATCAAGAGTTTATTAGTGTGTCCCCAAGTGCTTTGTGATCATGTAAGTCATCCATGTCACCATGATAGTGCATCTTCCATCATGATAGTGTATTTAGCATTCATGTCATCATGATAGTGTAGCGTCATGTATCTAATAATAGTGCAGTGATATGTCACCAACCATAATGAAACATTTATTAATTTTCCATTAGGATATTTTCAAGTCCTTCATGTCATGTCTTTCCATTAAAGTGATTTCCAGGTCCTTCATGTCATGTTTCCAATCATTGTTCATGTCATCAAGACGATCATCAAGTGCTAGCATGCATGACATCATCAAGTGTGGTCATTCATGTATAATCCTTCAATATCAAGGGTAAGGACATCATCCGGGTTCTAGGATTCTTCATCAAGAGTAAGAACATCATCATGATTTATAGGGCTTCTTCATCAAGAACATGGATACATGAGGTTATGGTGTCTTCATGGTTAGTTCAAGCATCTAGGACAAGACATGTTCTTAGTGGCTTGACATCATAATGGAATCATTAATAGCTTGACATCTTCATTATTGGTATCCTTGTCAAACAAGAGGGACTTGTCATCATGAGCAAGGACATCATCATAATATGCATCACAAGAATATGTTCCATCCCAAGAATTCCATATTGACATCAATGACAACCTTGATTAATAGATAAGACATGAAAGACCTTCTCCACATCAGGGAAGGAATAAGGTTAAGCAGGTTTGAAGGAAGAAGAAATTTTGTAGTCATTGAAACAGAGGTACACATCAGAGAGCCACATGTTGGGAGCTCCATCCAAAACAACATCCAAAGAAGGACAAAGCACCTACAAAGGAACCAATTGGTAAAGTTGTTCAATAAGCGAATCAACTCAAGAATGATGACCCATTCACTTTGGTTAGTGAGAGATGGTTTTAGATAATAGCTTTTCATGGCCACATTTTGTAAATCACATGTTGTGACACGATTGTAAAAGTGATGAAGTGTTTTCCATCACTTACAAATGGAACATAGTGATCTTTTGGCCCTTTTTTGTTGATAGCCGGGGTATTGGTTTCTGTAATGATTCTAATGTAAACTTGACCAAAGAGTATGTTATAAACTCTTGGAAATTATAGGGATTGCTTGGGTCATGATAGGTCTTGTAAGAGAATGTGTATCTTGCAAAATTGTACTACACGTTTGCATGGGGTAGAAGTGTCGGTTCATCACTTATGGCTCTGAATATAAAGGTGAAGGAGAAGGAAGTGTGGCCTATTAGGGCAGTTGTTGTGCATGAAAGGGAGTACAACAATTTACATATTGTGTTCATGTGTTTGGAGTATCAAAAGCTCCTTAGCGAGGAGGAATGATACAAGTGGCTCCAAGATCAAAGGTGACTTTGGAAAAGTTCAAAAATCAAAGTCCTCGGATTGCAATGAAACGAAGTTCAGATCGAAGATCCCCTTACATGATTTCCAATGTTGCAAACTGCACCTCAATATGAGTTCATATGCAAAAGTTATGGCCAGCGAAATTTTTGGTCAACTTGGTCCATTGGCTAAATTTGATAGAGCGGAAACTAAATTTAGAGCCCAGCGAAAAATGGAGGACCTACTAAATCTGGAGAACCTGTCAATTTTGGCAGACCGTTAACGAGGTGACAAATTGGCACTTAGCTATGATGGTTTATGGAGGTCATAAATGGAAAAATTGTTGCCTCCTTAATCTTTATAGTGACCCCTAAAAAGCGGCTATTAACCTATCATTATGGTTTAAAATAAAAAAATATTAAAAAAGGGAGACTAGGCCCGACAGACCCCCCAACCCTCGATTGGTCACTATATATAATATATATATTATATATGGCTGCCGTTGTAAATCTGCCAACGACCATACCCAAAAACGAGCATCGAAATGTTGGGCCTGATGAGAATTGAACTCGCCCGACCGATTCACACATCAATTTTAAACAAACAACAAACTAAACGTTCTAATAAAATTTTGTTATGGAGGAGGTTTATGGGCTCGACTCTGGGACCTTTGCCCACCAAATTCAACACCAAACCAAAACGGCCCAATGGGCCATGCTTTGAAACCAACACTACCCAAAACTTATAAAACCCTAATTTTTCATTCGCCCGGGAACAAGAGCGGAGGAGAAGGACAAAGAACGAGCAACCGAACAAGGACCACACATAAATGCACACAAGTAGGGCACAATTTTTGAGACAAAGAATATTTTAGGGGAATATTCCTTGGAATATTCCATTCCCATGCAGAATTTTGGAGATTCCCTTGGAGCCAATTTTTGAAGGTGTTAGAATTTTACTGACTTTATACTCATTTTTCTCATTTTTTCACAAAAAACGTGATGGTGTGACCATATTCTTTGTCTAAGCTTCATAATTTCAGTAAGCCCATAGAAGATAATCTTGTGGGAAATATTTGAGATTCCTGGGGATCCCAAACTTGACCAAGTCAGAAGGGGGTCGAGTTTACAATCAAATTTCATGATTTTTCACTAGGAATTCAACCGTGCCATCTGTTTCATCAGCAAAGTTGTACATTTTCAGGCCATCCCCAGAAGTAGAGGTACAAGATGCATTGATGTCATGTCTTCTTTTGATTTTTTATAGATGATGGTTTGATGTTGAGATCCTTGTTTGCCATTTTATTGGAGGATCCTTGTATGCCACTTCATGTGAGAGTTTGATATTTTTTCATGCTGAAGGAGAGCTTATATGAGTGAGGGTTCTTATAAAAGAATGTCTCGTGGAGAGACATGCCACTCTCGTTAAGGGAGTTCTTCCTTGTATTGACAAAGAACACATCATATATTCATCATCATCTTATAACAATTAATGAATTGCGTCCCCACTCTTGATAATGGACCTGAAGACGTAACCCACACTGAGTGAAATCTATTATCAAGTTGCGTGTTTTCTTTGATTTTCTGGTTTCTTTTATGTTTCCTCTTCTTTAAAGTATGCACATGTGGTTTTTCATACTCTTTCACATCCAATTCTACTAACATCACAAAAGTGAAAGATCTTGGTTAATTATGGTAGCTGAGAGAATCCAGAGCAACCAGGTCCCCATTAACTTTGCAAAACATGTATATGTAAATTTCATGCTAAATATGAGGCCAAATTACACCAAGATTAGATGTGAGTGTTATGGACCTGGCATGGGATGTAGCCATGATTGTGCCGAGGCTTGTAGTGACCCCATGCATGTACAACCACTTCTGAGATTGTTGCAACTACTGTCTCAGAGCATGGTATTACCTATAGAGCTAGATGAGCCATCACAACTTGAAATCGAGTCCAATCATATCATTGCATATGACATTGGCTAGTGTGTAGGTCACATTGCATGGAAATGTAAGTAAACCATTGCCATTTCCATGTGACCTGCTAGTTCCATTATATGATGATTCATATCTCAAGAGTCTACTTCCTGACTAGGCTTTTTCATATGCATGTATGTGTCATGATTCCATCCATGACACTTGGAGGGTGCACAACTCACATGACACATGCCAGGTACATATATATGGAAATTTTGACTCTTATCATAAAATTGTACATTATTTTAATTGATAAGTATGTATTAGATTGCATTTGTATTAATAAGTTCATGATAACATGTAGACACAACCCAACTACATGGATGAGCTTATGAGGTCATTCAAGGGGGGAGTTGATCAACTAGAGCAACCTCCACCATTGTATGTTTCCATGGAGTCTCCTCCACCTCCACCTCCACCTCCACCTCATCACATTCATGTGGAGGAGAGTCACTATGTACAACCACATGGACCAACAATTGAGGTAAACTTTTTTATTCCTAAGATTTCAACATTTTATTTTTTAAAGTTACATGCATGCTAATTAATTCGTAGACTAATTATAATTTGCCTTTTCCATTATGTACACAAGTCTAGATGCAGAGTGGTGTTGATGTCACAATGATGTGGCCGCATGAGTGGGATACTAGGTATGGAGGCATTGACTATGCGGGTCAATCGACGCAAGCCCCAATCGTTGAGCCATAAGTAGGGGAGCACCAAACCTCAGATTGACCAGACCCTACCTAACTTCCATTTGGACTAGAGTGAGTTTAGTAGATTCATATGTAATCAAATGTGGTTCAAAATCATTTATTTCTATATTGTTTCTTTTTATCCTTGAAAAAGATCTTGTATTTTCGTTCATTCATAAAAATGTCAAAAAATACATTTTTCATATGCACTCATATGTGCATTCCCTGGAAACTGTCATGTCCCCACATGATGTTATAAATAAAACATAAATATGTTTGCAAAAGTCAATGGACCAAACTATAAAGTTATTAAATGACAAGTGCAAAAAAAAGGTTAATCATTATGTGTTAAGCATTAGTATATATGGATCCTAGTATAGATAGAAACAACAAAAATAAAATATAACTATAAGAAAGTTCATAATAATAATATGTACATCAATACCTTGGCTGAAATAAATCAACCCAAATCCTGCAGGATGGGCTCCTCAATATATGGATGACGAAAATACTGATATGGAACTGGTCCACCATATTCTATCATTTGTCAGCACCCAATCCAAATGCAATCCTTCCTTAGAAAGCTTATCAAAAACCTTGTTCTGTTCCCCGAAAACATGATTAATAGTCATAAAAACAAATGCATCTTTTAGATGAAAAATATGAGACAATATATGAGAAATAGAAACTGTATGACTTGATTGAGTAGCATTAACCCAATTGATCACCAATAGTGAATCCCAAAAAAATATGAAGTCAGTCACAACCTTTTTCCAGAGTAAAGGAAATCAAGGATCTGCATTCTAGAAGTTTAACCCAGTTATGAAAAAACACTTGTTTAGTGAGATGGAGAACAAATCCCACACCACATAGTGCCCCCTCCTCCTGAGAGGCTTCTCTGAAAAAACCCCAAGGCATATTAAAATTTATATTTTCAACTAGAACTATATGATGCCCACCCATCGGCCAAGACTATGGATACTTTTCTAGAAGAGACAAACTATCCACTGCAGTTTGAATCAAAAAGGAAGAGGAGTCCCAGAAAATGGGTCAATTTTGGGCCAGCCAAATGCCCTATGCAATAATGAGGGGTAACAATCTAAAGTGTAAAGTGTCCTTACATTCCACCCAACCTCACCATATATATACAATGGTAGCACCCTCCCACCTACATGTCACCCCCAAAACACCATGACACGATGCCGATACTTGTCACACAAATGGGCAATGGACAAAGAGATGTGTGATAGACTCAACACTATTGCTATACAAAATACACAAACCTGGGCCAATTTTATGACATTGTTGCATGACATCCCAGGTGGGGACCTTACCCATGAGAATGCACCAAGCAATTTTTTTGGGATGGATATTTAGTAGTCCATAGCACCCGCCACCACCATACATGGCACTCCTCCCGTGCTAAGATGTTTAGTTTAATATAGCCTTATCTTGGAGAGTATGAGACATGAGGATTACCATACCATATTGGGACATCATCTTCATTTGAGAGGCGATTATGCGAGTATAAAACATTTAAGTAAATGGCCCATTCCTGATGAAATGCCCCTGCTAGCCTTAGTCCAAAAGTCGAGGACCACCCCTAACTCCAAAAGGAGGTGTGCGTCGAGTCATTTATATGAACAAGTATAGAGAAACCCTAACCACTGAGGATGAAAATCAGTGCGGAAGATAAAATATCATTGGTTCGACTACCAACCCATGGGTCAATGGCCAACCAAATCTTCTCTCTAGAACAAATTTTCCATGCTAGGCCCTCTGATATCGCATTGAAGGAATTTAAAACAAACCTATAGATCACAAAGACATTGATCTGGAATGCTGAGGAAGGTAGATCAAATCCTCCACTATATGGGGAACTAAGTATCTTTTTAGTGATTACTTTAGTCCAAAGACTTTAACAATCAATAATTCTCCACCCACACTTTGTAGCCAATTCTTGAAATTTTTATTATTTTTATTATTTTTTAAAATTTTTAATTTTATTCTTCATACCCCAACCTCCTTGAACAATATGTGACAACTTGATCTATGGGAGCACATTATCTTCTCGATAACTAGCCCATATAAGTTTTAAGCATAGACACCGCGCTTGTTCCAACGCTCCCTTGGGAATCCAAGCTTGGGACGTCCAATAGACGGGAATGGTATCAAGCATGAATTTGATCAATACCAAACACCTTTCATGGGATAGCCATATAAAAATCCAACTTTTCAATCATTTATCCAATTTTGAAATCATCTATTTCGAGTTCGATTTCATGTAATAGTTTGGCCTAAGGTGTAAGCCCAAGTATTTTAGACCTTGACCAGGAGGCAAGGTCTCATATGGAAACATAGTACTGATTTGATGGGTGGCATGCTCACTAAGGTTGAAGATGGATATCAAATAGCTATAATCATTGATGACCATGCCCATGGCCTTGTAAAAAAGTCTGAGGATACCCTGAAGTGCTTCCAAATCATAGACTGAACCATTTGAGAAGATGAGAATGTAATCAACGAAAATAAAATGTGTAATGGAAAGAAGGTGTACAACATTCACACCCACAAATGTATCCCTACCTTTTGCCTTTATTAGCATTCAACTCAAACCTTCCAAAATAAGGAGAAACAATAATGGGGAAAGTGGACACCCCTGCCTAAGGCCCCTTTGGGCCAAGGAAAAAGGAGTTACTGAGCCATTAATAAGTAAAACAAAAGCTACAATCATGACGCAATTCTTGATCCAATTAATGAAAGGAACTTTAAACCCCACGTGTCAAAATAAGTCACAAGAAGAGCCAATTTACACGATCATAAGCCTTCGAAAGATCTAGTTTGATAACCACCTCTTTTGGCTTCTGTGTTTTTAGACTATGATTACATTTTTGAGCAATACCAATTGCTTCGTGAAATTTTCGACCCTCCAGAAGCCCAAATTATTCCTACATATGGATAGAATAGGCTTTATCCTTCTAGTGATAACTTTAGTGATGACTTTATACACACAGTTACACAAAGTGATAGGGCAAAAATCCTCAAAAGTAACTATATTTTCTACTTTAGGTATTAAAACAATGAAAGTAGAGTTGAAAGTCAGGTGAACGTGACCCCCCGAGCTTCATTAACCACACGAAGAAGGTATGGGCCCAAAAGGTCATAATAGGTGTTGAAAAATTATATAGCCCAACCATCTTGCTTTGGGATTTTATATTTTTGAAAACAAACAAGAACATCCCTCAATTCACCCTTTGAAACCAAAACCATCAAATGCTTGTTATCCTTGGCCCCAACAAAGTTCAGGAAGAAATGTGCTACCTAGACAATCTCAACAATATTTTTTCTAGCCAGTTTAGTGAAGATGGAATGAAAATGATCCATTACAAGAGAGGATATACCTTTAAACGAAGAAACATGTAATCCCCCCGACCCGTTCATACTCCATATAATGTTTGTGAACTTTCTCCCCTTTGCATAAGAATGAAAATATTTGTGTTTTTGTCACCACAATCCAATCGAATGGCTTTGATTTTTTTTTTGGTCTCCAAGTGGCCTCCTTAGACTCCAAAAGCGTCTTTAGACAAGAGCATAGCTAGAAAAAAAAGACTCGAGAAACTTGAGTGGGAACTACCTCACAACAGGAAGAGCATTATCATTCAATCTATAGTTAAATATCTTGCAATCTAGTATCCTCCAAGTAGAGTTTGGCAACCCACTTCTTTGCCAACTTTTTGAATGTTTTTTCAGATTTTGAAGTGTGATGCTGCTGATTGAAAGATACCTTCAAACAAGGGACACAAATTTTCTTTGGAAATATATGAAAAGCATGGATCAAGGATCCATCATGCTTTCATTTTGAATGGACTAACCGACTAATGAGAGACATTCTGAATTTCAAAAAAAATAGGAAAATGATTTGAAATCCCCCCGAATCCCACTCGTTAAATAAACAAAGGGAAACACTGACATAAAGGTTCAAAAATTAGGATTTTTCCAATACACTTTGCCACAAAGTCTTTAACCAATCTCATATTATTTCAGGTTGGTGTGATTCACCTAGGTTCCAAAACAATGAGGTTTCTAGAATATAACTTGCTTGAAAAAAAGTCAGACAAGGGAGCTGTCCAAGCACGGACACCCCAAGATTCCAATTCCCCTATAGAAAAACTTAGATGGCCCCAAAAAACTAAGTTATCCCTCAATAATTTTTTATTTATTGAAGACCTCATTCAAATATGTAGCCCCGTCATCATGAGGGCCATATATGTTTATAACAAAAATAGAAGAATTCAGTTCCATAAAAAAACCCTCCACCCCCAAACCATGGGAAAAACTCCAGTATTTTGCTAATGCGAACTTCCTTGTGTCCCAACCCACTTGTAGGGCACCACAACTACCACAAGAATCATTTGCAATGAAACACTAAGAGGGAAACATTGATTCAAGATAAAAAGAAACAACAATCCGACCTCCAAGAGTGTCCTGGAGAAAAATTACATCAGGACATTGAATGTGAAACAAGAGTCGAAGAGGAATTTTTTTAGCTTCACTTGCCAAATCCCTACAGTTGAAGGAGAGCAGTTTCATATGGGAGCATTTTGAAGGTGGATCAATTCTCTAATTTCCCCAACAATGGATGATTGAAGAACCACAAACATCTCCTCACATGCCTTTGTCTTCGGATATATTTGATTTTTTGCATCGCCCCCTTGTTTTTGATACAGAGATAGGGAAAATACCTAACCCACTCGACAAACCCTCAATCATGGAGTCAATTAGTCTAGATATGAGATTACATAATATATCCCCGCTCTTTGAAAATCTCGAAAAATTGGAAGATATAGAGGCCCTAAGAGAAGTATATCTTGAGAGAGTAAGTCGAATAGTAGAAATCACTTTGGCAGGGGGAAAGTTGTGATCAACTTTAAACCTCCATTCATCCCAATCTTGAAAAGAGAAGACAAATCCTTCGAATCAAGAACAAATAATGTTGAAGAAACTAAAGATTCAAGAGGGAGAGGATGAGAAATACCCGAGGATGGATAAGGAGACGCCGATACATATTCATAGGAAGAAGTGACTACCTCCTATCCAGTAGATTCCAAAACGATGGGGTTAGTGTACATGTCATTAGGACCGAGCCCGAAGACACCTGTGGTTCGCCCCCAAAATTCCCATCAGATAGACTATCCACATCCATCTCCCCCCTAATCTCCACATGCTACTTTTTTGTAGCTGGTGGCGAACCCCCAACCTAGTGAAACAAAAGTTTTCAATCTTGGACTAGATGTCCATATTTATGGCACCTTCTACAATGAATGGGAAACCCCTTCATAATCCAAAAGTTGAAGCTATTCCTCGACCTGAGGAATGTGGATAACATCATGTAATTTCTTGCGCAGGTCCAAACTGACCATAATGCATACCACATAGTAGTCCCTTGATTGCTCAAAAGAATAATTAGCTTCAAGAAAATATCCAATGTTATTTACCAAATTTGCAAAACTATGAGGGTTCTGCATATTTGTCGATAAACCTCGGAGATGAACCTAGACTAGAAGCACTTCACTCCTTTCTTGACTAGCATCAAAAGTGGTTGCCCAAAAGTTGAAGTTGAATGGCTTGGAGTCAACCTGCGTGGTCGCCTTATGTGACTTGAAAATAAGTTGAAACCGACCCTTCACCAACATGAAAATGTTTGGGCACTCCGAAACCCTTGCATAGAGTATTTGGTCATGCCATGTTATTATGGTATCCTTACTAAATTTCCGTCCTCTAAACTGACCAACCAAAGATTTTTCTGCAAGATCCACAACTTTTTCCATTTCGACGTCAGTTCCCGATCATAAGTTATATGGGGAAACAACAACTTCCCTTTTCAAAACTCACCCATAGCTCCAATGCATGACCCCGGGGAAGAAACAACACATGCTTCTTTTAGGTGAACCATGTTTACCTGTGCATTCGAAAAAGCTTCTGAAACCCCTAGCAAACCCCCACTCGTAGAGAAAGCCAAGAAGGAAGTAAAACCCCCATTATATGATGGAAGGGGATGGTTCAAATTTGGTAAATCATCCAAAAGGGACCCAGGGAACACTGAAAGCCCAAAACCCATGGACGGTAGCATTGGGGAAGAAAAACCACCCGAGCAACTCCCTGATGGAAAATGCCCTGAAGTATAATTTACTTGTGATAAGACTGGCGAAGGATGTGTTAAATCACCCAATAAAAATAATGGAACACCAATCGGTAAATGATATTCCTGTTATGCCAAACCTTTATGGGCCAGATAACCCTTCTCAGTATCGCTCACAAACCACTTACTACTCTCCCTGCATTCTTTGAATGCCCTAGGGCTCAAGAAAATGGAACGCTTATACAGAGAAACGATATCATAATCCACTTTTTCTACTCCATCCATGAAACGAACATTAAAATGCCAGCTCAACACTGGAATAAAATACCAAAACTCCCACCCTCGAAAGCAACATGATTGATAGTGATAACACAAGAAAAAAATAATACCCACGACTCCCTTTACAAGCGGGAAAATAATAAAACTACCTTAAACTCAGAGAGAGAAAAAATGAAACAAAGAAATAGTATAATACCTCGCAACGCTGTTGGAATCTCCACCACTTATATGATGGTCCCTAAGCACAAACAACTCAGGATACATGCCAAAAAACCCCCACCACTGAACATGAGACTCCCGCTGATCGATCCCTCTGCATCCTACATGTGGTCGATTGTACTAGGGAGAAACTAGGGCGAGAAAACCTAGGGTTTGTGCCACCATTGTTGAGAGCTCCCCCATCCAAATTCTGTCTTCAGCTAATGAATTGCACTTCTTATTTTTTTATTTTGTACATAAAATGATCTAATTAATTTGAATTTAAATGTGTTATATTGCAGAATGAGATTCTGGATGCCATGTTTGACCAACGGTCCACATAGGGGTACTAATGTGACTTAGAATGGATAGTTTGTATATTTTCAGGCCATTTCCTGGGGCCATTCACATGTGATACAAAGTCTATATATTTTCATACATGGACAATTTATGGATACATGAACATTATTTCAATTTATGGATGTTCATTAAATTTCAGTTTATGGATTGTTAATTATTTCACTAGTTTTAAAAAAATTCTATGGTATAACTTTTATTAAAAATATAACGATTGTGATTTCTAGTTTCATAGACTAAGAAAATAAGTAAAATATTACTATGACACAAGTCACTTTGATAATTAAAAAGAACTAAAATATATCATGTATCAATTTAATATTGAGCATGGAAATAGTATAGATATGCATCATATTGGTGTGTAGAAAGTGTTTTTTAGTGCAATGTTAATTTAAGCAATCAATTCAATAAGTTTCTACAATTTTATATAAATTTATGAACTTTCCTAAATTTACTTGGCTATCCAAGTATTTTAATAAATTTCTTATCTTAAGGTTCAATTAAAAAACAAAAATAGGATTGAAAAAAGTTTTATTTAATTTAAAAGATATCTTGTAAACAACAAATAAGTTTTATTCAATTTTATTTCTTTTGAGGTTATCTACAAGAGCTCAGTCATAACATGATATAAGTAATATGTATTGGAATTTAATATACCAAAAAAAATAATGTAATGTTTCTATAATTTGATCAACTTTCCTAAATTTACTTGGATATCCAAGTATTTCAATCAATTCCTTATCTTAAGACCTTCAATTAAGAATATTCAAGAAGTAAAATTTTACAAAATAATCATTTTGATTTCTAGTTTCGTAGACTAAGAAAATAATTACACTCTTACTATGATGCAAGTCATTTGCATAGTTAAAATGAACTAAAATATATCATGTATCAATTTAATATTGATCATCGAAATAATTACAAATATGCTTCATATTGGCTCATAAAAAGTGCCTTTTACTGCAATCAATGTATGTTATTATAATGATTTTAATAATAAATTATTTGAATTCTTAAGTCATCCATATTATAATAAAAATCTATATATAGAAATTTTTGCGATCCACCCATAAACCATTGCATGGTCAACTCTTTTAGGTATTTCAATCAATTCCTTATCTTAAGGTTCAATTAAACAACACAAATATGATTGAAATAAATTTTATTCAATTTTAAAAGATGTCTTGTAAACAACAAATAAGTTTTATTCAATATTATTTATTTTGATGAGATAATCTACAAGAGCTTAGTCATAACATGATATAAGTCATACATATTGAAATTTAATATACCAAAAAAAATATATGATATGTTTGTATAATTTTATATAATGTTATGGACTTTCCTAAATTTACTTGGCTATCAATTATCTTATCTCATGGTTCAATTAAAAAACACAAATAGGATCAAAATTAGTTTTACTCAATTTTAAAAGATGTCTTGTAAACAACAAATAAGTTTTATTCAATTGAATTTCTTTTGAGGATATCTACAAAAGCTTAGTCATAACATGATATGTGTGTGTGTGTGCGTGTTCTATTTGTTGCACTTTTTACAATCCAATATGAAGCACATATGTAAATATTTCCATGCTTTATATCAAATTGACACATGGAATTAATTAATAACATAAAAATATTCCAATGTTGTTCATAACCTAGATAGTTGAATTTCCATTTTAAGTAAAATAATATTATATCTATTGAGAAGTGTAGCAAGAAAGTCTCAATTTGACTTTGCCTTTATCAAATTGAAAAAAATTGAATTTCCACATCAACCGCACAACTTGGAGGTAGTTAGCTGAGGTGACCTGGCTCTTGTCACTCAGTTAGATCAATAAATTTGAGTTAGAAGGCTTGGAGTTCAGTTAAGCATGTGTGATTGCTAATTTGTAGCAATCAAGGTCAGTTATTTCCAATTGTTTTCAGTTAAACTAGTTCTAACAGTTGATGGAACAAGTGGAAGGTTAGTTGTGTAGTGGGAAGACAATCTAACTCAATGATCATCCAACTAATTGATAAATAAACCCAAAATAGCTAGTGCATGTAGAGAATTCGAGTTCCCCAGCTGTGGTGGAGATTCCAAGGCAGTGTAACATTAGTTGTAGACTAGTCTTGAGTGTACATGTGTTGCATGCAATTAGATGAGCAACCTTGGGAATTACACAATCATTTTGGAGGAAATTCCTAAATAATAGGGGGCTAATTTCCTTAGGAATTGCGCAAGGAAATAGGGGCTCAATTAGAGGCATAAATTGACCAAGTTTGGGTCATAACTTCTCATTGAGTAGAGACAGAGGTTATTCATTTCCAGGTTGAGGTCAAAGTGAGTAAGCAATTATAATACATTCTCTATTCATTTGATTAAATCAAGAAGGATTAAGGGTTTTTTACCAGTGTCCTTCCCTTAGAAAAATAATGTGCACATGTGTTATTTCTTGTTAAAATTGGAAACTAGGGCAAAAATCCATGTGGGCCACCTCATTTATGGTAGCTGATATTTTTCCTAGATTCCTCTTGTCGAGAGGTGTAGGATTAATCTAAAGATCATTCGATTTTGACAAGTATTTATGGAGATATGAATTTATTTGTAATTACTTGACAAATTGTCAAGGTCAGCCAACAACTAAATGTGTGGCACAAATCATATAAATACAAGTGAGGTTGATTCATTTCAACTCCTCTCATCATCTCTCATTCTTCTCTCTCTCCTTGTATGATTGGGTATACACAAGGAAGAGGATCTCTCACACGTGGAAAACAAAAAAACGCAGGCTGAAAGAGGATGCAAAGATTGTTGACTGAGGTAGTAGAGGCATCTTTGACCTACGTTGACCAAAGTGTTGACTCATAAAGGGTGCGGTTTTGGTGTGGCTACCTCTCCTAGGCAGGCAACAGATTTTGGTGCAGAAACCAAGGCAATCTGACCTCTGGTTTGACCAGCGTTGACTGCCCTAGTTTTGGCCAACAAGTTGACTTCAATCAACAACAATTTTACTGTGTTTTTGGGGCTATTCAAGGGATGTTTCTTCAGGTTGTTCGAGGGCTAGTTGACTGGAAATTGACCAAGCATATTAGAATTCAATTTCACTCATTTGACAAAGTTTGACTTTGCTGATCTCTGGTTTGCTGCTATTGATATAAAATTACAGAATTCTCATTTTGTACTATTTCTCTCTGCTAAACTATTGAAGATAAAAGAAGATTTGATTAACTTCTTGTGTCTCTTGTCTTGACTTGTTTTCCTTTGATCATTTAATGTTCTATATGCACTTTACTTAATGTATATTAAGAAGAAAAGAAGTAAACTGCTCTAAGCATAGAACATACCATAATTTAACATTGTATCAGAGCTGAGGTGAAGACAAAAACCAAGCAAGAGCAAGAGCAAGAGCAAGAGCAAGAGAAATCACCAAAGAGAAGGTTGGCAAGGCTATCCTAAAAACTTCATGGGGTCCTCAACACTCTTCCTCGCTGAAGACAAGCTCCATGAGAAGTCTGACTATCACGGATGGAAGATGTCTCTCGATCTGACTTTAGAAGATCAAGAAGTGTTGGACCATGTGAGAGGCAATATTGTTGCACCTCCATCAAATGCATCCGCTAATGCCAAAAGCAAGTGGTACAAGGGATAAGTCAAATAAAGGAAGATCATCTGGGTCTTTATCGACAAGTGCCTGGTGGCCTATGTTTCCGAGCTGACAACCTCCATGGAAATATATGATAGATTGGTGAGTTTATTTAAAGTTAACGATGCAAATTAGGTTATGTTACTTAGAAATAAGCTGAAGGAAATTAAGAAGGGAAAAGATGAGAGTATGCAAGCATATTTCTTAAGGATCACCGATATCAAGAATGATCTCCTATCTATTGGGGAAGTAGTTCCTGACATGGAAATGACTATCACAACTCTTGGAGGACTGCCACCTGAATGGTATATATTCAAGACTAATCTTTTCAACAATAATGTCATCCCAGGATTTAAGGAATTGATAGCTAGATGCATTCAAGAAGAGACAAGGATGGAAGAGCAAGAAATGCCCTCACTTAAAGGCCATCCCTCTGCGTTTTCTTCTCATGCTACAATTCTGGGGCTAAATCCAAAGGAAAGGCTGGACCAAATGGTGGAAGAAAAGGTCGATGCTACAATTGCAAAAAAATGGGCCACTATGCGAGGGAGTGCCCTGATAAAAGGGACTCACACCATGACGATGACCAAAATCACTCTCAAGGCAATCAAAGGAATGGCAGGTCCATTGGCAGAGGCAAAAGAAATGCCAGAAATCAAGCAAGAGGACAACCCTTCAAGAATGCAAGAAACTCCAGGTATGAATTTAATGTTGTTAACAATAAGCAAGATGAATATTGTCTACCAACGACCCTCTCTACTACTGCTCCCCTAGACTCGTTGGGAAATTGGCTTATTGATAGTGGTGCCTCAAGGCACTTCACTGGTTACAAAGAAGTTCTCTCCAATCTAATAGAAAAGGAGACCAACCTGGAAATTCTTCTTGGGGACAACACAAAATATCTTGTGAAAGGCGTAGGGAATGTCACTCTTTAATTGAATCAGGGTAATGCAATTCATTTGCAAGAAGTCCTATATATACCTAATCTAAAAAAGAACCCGATGTCTGTTTCGGCAATGGAGGACAAAGGCTACAAGGTAACCTTCATTGATGGCAAGATACGTGTATGGAAAAATAATTTTAAGGAATCTTTCACTCTTGGGTTTCATGTCAATTCATTATATCGGGTCGGAGGAAGTCCGCTGGATGCCATGTCTTGTGACACATCACTTTAGTCCAAACTATGGCATCAAAGGTTTTCTCACCTTCATTATAAAGATCCACCCAATGCAAGACAAATGGTGACAGGGATTCCCGAGTTCTGAGTAGAGCAAGGTGTATGTCCTGGATGTGCCGAAGGAAAGCTCAAAAGGGGACCATTCCCCTCAAGCCAAAGTAGGACCTCCGATATATTGCAGTTGGTTCACTCAGACATATTTGGTATGATGCCTGTGAACTCTTTGTGAGGATATTTGTATTACCTCACTTTTATAGATGATTATTCTCGCAAGACTTGGATATACTTCTTGAAAAAGAAGGATGAAGTGTTCACTTGGTTTCGTCACTTCAAAGCCTTGATCGAGAATCAAACTGAAAAGAAGAATAAGATCTTAAGGATTGATAATGGGACTGTGTATGAATCCAATGAGTTCCATGAATTTTGCAAAGAGGCTGGCATTAAGAGGGAGAATACAACACCATATACTCCTGAGTAGAATGGTGTGGCAGAAAGGAAGAATCGTACGATTGTGGAAGCTATCCGTGATTTGCTTCACGATCAAAGACTTCCAAAGTTTCTATGGGCCGAAGCTGCGAATACTGCCGTATATGTGCAAAATCGATGCCCTCATCAAGAATTGGGTTCCAAGACTCCCTAAGAGATGTTCACTGGTAAGAAACTTGACGTATCTCATTTTAGAATTTTTGGAAGTCTGATATATTTTCATGTGCAGAAGGAGAAGAGGAACAAATTGGGTGCATCTGGAAAGAAAGGAATCTTCATTGGCTATAACGAAAACACTAAGGGCTATAGAATCAATGTGGCTGGTCAAAGGGAAATCGAGATTAGCCATGATGTCACCTTTGACAAAGATATGGATCTTAGCAAAGCTGACAATCTTCCTACTCAAAGGGGATCTAAAGAAGATGACACCAGGGAAACCAAGGAAAAGGAAGATGAGACGATGCTCGATGTGGAAGAACCTATGGATCCTATTGATCCCCCTTTGCAAGAGCCTTCGTCTTCTTGTAAGAGGCCTTCATGGCTTAGGGGGACACTTGATGATGCTGAAGGGTACATTGCACCCAGGGGAACCTTTCGAGAAAGTAAGAAGCCGACCAGGTATCAGGGGTACTTGACCATCATAAGCACAATAATCCAAAATGAGCCTTCGTCATTTGTAGAAGTTGTCAAGCATCAAGTATGGAAGGATACTATGAATGAGGAATATGAGTCCATCATGAAAAACGATGTCTCGGATGTCATCCCCAGACTCCAAGACAAAGTAGTTGTCACTTCGAAATGGCTTTACAAGATAAAGCATGCAGTTGATGGAAGTGCAGAAAAGTATAACACTCATTTTGTCGCTCGTGGCTTCTCTCAGAAGGAAGGTATAGATTGTGATGAGATATTTGCACCTATTGCTCGATAACCACCATCTACTCGATCATAACCCTTGCTGTTTCGTAAGGATGGAACCTACATCAGATGGATGTTAAGACCGCATTCTTGCATGGTTCAATAAAAGAGGAGGTCTATGTGGAGCAACCAGAAGGATTTGAGATTCATGATCGAGAATCTCATGTGTGTAGGTTGAAAAAGGCCCTCTATGGGATGAAGCAAGCACCCTAAGTGTGGTATGAGAGGATCGATAGCTACTTGATGAAGTTGGGATCCACTAGGAGTGAAGCCAACCCTAACCTTTACTTTAAGGTAGAAGATGACGATCCTCTCATACTGGTGCTGTATGTTGATGACCTATTTCTAATAGGTGCAGACCCTCATTCGCAAATGTAAGAGGGAGTTGGCTTCTGAATTTGAGATGAAGGACCTAGGACTGATGCTATATTTCCTAGGACTAGAAGTCTGGTAGAAGCCAGGGGAGATTTTCCTATCTCAAGGAAAATATATGGTGAATATATTGGAGAGATTCAGTATGGTGGACTACAAGCCAGTGACTACCCCAATGGAGCTTGACTTCAAGAAGTGAAGCAGTAGTGCTATTGACCCGTTTTACAAAATGCTACTGAGTATCGTCAACTCATCAGAGCATTGATGTTCTTGGTAAACTCTTGTCTAGATATATGTTTGCAGTCAACACGTTGAGTCAACATATGGTTGAGCCTCACCACTCACATTGGATTTGTGCCAAGAATCTCTTGAGATATCTTCGTGGCACAATCACTCATGGGTTGAGATACACTGTCAGAGATGTGAGACTACATGGATATACCGATGTTGATTGGGTAGGCAATGTGGTGGACCGAAAGAGAACTTCTGGGTGTTGTTTCTCTTTGGGATATGCTTCGATATCCTGGATGAGATGAAGCAGAAGTTGGTGGCTTTGAGCACCGCCGACGCAGAGTATATTGTTGCTAGGATGGCCTCTTGTGAGGTGGTTTGGTTGTGAAAGATCTTCAGTGCGCTGTTTGGATTTACATTGGATACCACCGTGATCCTGTGTGACAACCAAAGCAGGATTCGTTTATCAGAGAATCCCATATTTCATGATCAATCCAAGCATATCGATATAAGGTACCACTATATTTGGGATATAGTGCAACAGGGAGAAATAAGGCTCCAACATATTAGTATATATGAACATGTCGCTGACATTTTGATGAAGCCCCTGGGAAAGGTAAAATTCTTGATTTTCCAAGAACAACTTGGTGTCATTTAGAGACCCTCTTATGAGGGTCGAGTATGATGTATTGAGCTTTATGAGCTTTGGGGTACTTCTTGAAGCGACATGCGACCACAGGGCGACTCACCATCCCCTGGTGGTGCACTAAGTACAGGGTGAAAGGTCCAACCTTCCTCTGTGACACCCCGTGGCGACTGTAGGAAAAAATGATTAGTTCTTTGTGGCAACTATGGAATAGGATGATTAGTTCTCTTATGGGTCAGGATGAGTAGTTCTCCTGTGGCGATTGTTGGACAAGATGATTCATTCTCCTGTGGACAGGATGATTAGTTCTCATGTCGAGGCATCCTACCCATGCATTATGGGACTCATGGGAAGTACCTCTCATCTGATAAATGAGTAGGGAAATGGGGTTAGGGACCATTGGTAGTAATATCAATGGACGCACCATTGTATCTACCGTACTCCCTATGCTAGGATGATCTCCATCGATTTGGGAGCAATGATACTGATATGGGATCAGTGAGAGTGGTATGACACACTCTGAGATTGACTTCGGGTCAGTGGAGGATGGTATGTGACATCCTTGATCATTTATTCTTATTCATAGTTTGAGTAGAGCAGAGTAGAGCAGGGCCAAGTAGTGCAGGGCAATGCATTTGATGGCTGGGATAGTAGTGACGGTTAGACAGATTGTAGATCGAGTTCTCCCTAGTTGAAAGGGAGTGTTAAAATTGACAACTAGGGCCAAACTCCATGTGGGTCACTTCATTTATGGCAACTGATATTTTTCCTAGATTCCTCTTGTTGAGAGGTGTAGGGTTGATATAAAGATCATCCGATTCTGACAAGTATTTATGGAGATATGAATTTATTTGTAATTACTTGACAAATTGTCAAGGTCGGCCAACAACTAAATGTGTGGCACAAATCATATAAATAGAAGTGAGGTTGATTCATTTCAACTCATCTCATCATCTCTCATTCTTCTCTCTCTCATTGTATGATTAGGTATACACAAGGAAGGGGATCTCTCACACATGGGAAGCAAGAAGACGCAGGCTGAAAGAGGACACAGAAATTGTTGATTGCGTTGACTGAGTTTGATTGAGGTAGTAGAAGGCATCTTTGACCTGTGTTGACCAAGCGTTGACTCATCAAGGGTGCGGTTTTGGTGTGGCTGACTCTCCTAGGCAGGCTGCAGAATTTGGTGCAAAAACCAAGGCAATTTGACCTCTGGCTTGACTAGCATTGACTGCCCTAGTTTTGAGCAGTAGGTTGACTTCAGTCAACAATAGTTTGACTGTGTTTTTGGGGTTGTTCAAGGACTATTTCTTTAGGTTGTTCGAGGGCTAGTTGACCGGAAATTGACCAAGCATATTGGAAGTCAATTTCAACTGGTTTGACCAAGTTTGACTTTGCTGATCTAGGGTTTGTTGTTGCTGATATAAAATTATAGAATTTTGTTTTTGTACTATTTCTCTTTTCTGAACTATTGAAGATAAAATAATATTTGATCAAAGGGTTTCCCTGCATTGGGGTTTGTCCCTGGCTAGCCGCCACTCTTATGTCTCTTGTCTTGGCTTGTTTTCTGTTGATCGTTTAATGTTCTATATGCACTTTACTTAATGTATATTAAGAAGAAAAGAAGTAAACTGCTCTAAGCATAGAACATACCATAATTTAACATTTCTTATTGCATGTTTGTTGAACCATCAAATTGCTTCTTTTTTACAACTCTTTTTCACTCCATTCCTCCCTTTTTAACCTTCATAACTCCAATTACAACATCAATTTATAATGTTGATAACCTAACAGGTAAATAATCATCTTCTATTTCATAAATATCATTTGTCTTTATTATTTAACTCAATATTTACTTGAGCTACTTAATTACAATGGTTTCGCAGCTGATGTATGTTTCTGCAGCTAAGTCCAAGTTTCGAGGGATTGTGAAGCTTCAGCCGAAGAACAGGGCATATGGGTAGATGGAAATTAGTTGGTACAACGATTTGTTCCTACTTTCATATCATGGATTAATAAAGAAGTCACCCTAGCAGCCTGGTCAAAGTGAAAGTCAACCACCGTAGGAGGTGAACCAGGCGAGCGAGATGCATATTTTTAGCCTCATGATTTGCTGCATTGATAGCAAATCATGAGCAGATCACAATATCTTATCTTTTAAAGTTAATTATAGCTAATGTCAATTAAGCATCAGGCGTAATACTCTGAAACATTTAATGCGAGGAGTTTTATAAATATGGTTCTCGGCATAGCGAACACAAACTTGAATTCTATTTTGTAAACACTCTGTTTTTAAATACAAACTCTGTTTTTGTTCCATTTCCTTTGTTGTGCGATCTCAACATGTGATTAATCATATAGTGAAGGCATTATAGTGGCACCTACTTCTCATAGGAGGGCCCCATCGAGATAGTAAGGTTTTCTTTTATTTGTATTTAGTATTGCATTCTGTGTTTCCTACAAGATTTTTTCTAGTTCATTTAATCACTTAAGTTTTTAGATATAAGTTTAAGATTGTTTTCCAAAAAGTTTATCTAATCATTTTATTGTTAAGGGGAAGAGAGATCTCTGGTTCACATGGTTAGAGTATAAATTAACATAGATTAGAAGCATAGCTTTACATTGCAATAATATAAATAGGATTTTCATTTCTAGAGTCAATCTTTCTTTTTGTTGAAGTAGATTTATTTATAGTATGATTTTATTGCAAGTGTGATTTCCATTCAAGAAAGGGTGATTTTATTTATAAGCAAGAGTGATTTCATTTTAAAACAAGTGTGTGTGTGAGAGATTTTATTTCAATCAAGTGTGTGATTTTATTTCAAGCGAAGTGTGAATGCGATTTCATTTTAAGTGAGAAGCAAGTGTGAAGTTTATTTCAAGAAGAGTGTGATCATTCTTTTAAGCAAGAGAAATAGAATTGATTCCATTTTTATGAGTGATTATTTACTTACATAGCTGTAGAGAAACATGTTCATTTTTGATATCTCAAATTAATTAGGAATTGCGTGAGGGACAAAGACTCCTAACACATACATTGCACATACATTTCATCATCGTACTAGCCCTGGTTCATAATTCATATAAGTAATTTAAAATCAATTAAATTACCAAACATTTTGACTCTATCCCCGGGGAAGTGTATATAGGAGTATTTTTATTTTTCTTTTCATTAAAAAAATAAAAAATAAAAATGATATGCATCGGGAAAGAGGTTCTAGAGGTAGATTTGTAGGTAGAGGTAGAAGTTTGATTCCAACATCATCGCTCAACCCACCACAACCTCGTAGTGTCACACCGTCCACCCAAACTCATATTCATCAATTGCAGGCAAACATAGACTTCCTGAGGTACTTAGAGCTGAAATCCAACCTAAACATTCACCAACTTCCTCTACTGAAGCCATAGTAGAAGATGAAGATTCTACATCCCCAACAAAAAGAGTAATTTCTCTATCTTCAACTGGAGAACAACTTCTAGGACAAGAACTAGAAATCCCTATTGAAGAGGAAGAAGAAGAAACCTATTTTAACCTTCCATTGATAGAAGAACCAAAGGAGCCAGAGGAAGAATTAGAAAATCCAATTTTGGAACCTTACATTAGTTATGAGGAATCTAAAATCCCAGGAGAAGGGGAATGAGAAGTACATAATGTGAATGATGAACAACCTAGGATTGGAGGTGGAAAAGGAGGAAACAAAGGAGGTGGAGGAAGAGGAAGAGGAGGTGATAGAGGAGATCTAGGACCTTTTTGATTTCCCATTCTCGATGAAAATACCACAACCACAATGAAAAATATCTCACCCTCCATCTTCCTAATTTTCGTGGATTAAGAAATGAGGATCCTGAAACATTTCTCTTTGAGTTTAATGTCTTGTGTAGATCCTATGACTACTTGCTTGATACTCAAAAGTTGAAATTGTTTCCAACCATATTAAGGATGCAACATTAAAATGGTCTATGGGCTCATGAGTACATCTATAAGAACATGGGAAACAATGAAAACTGCATTCTTAGAAAAATACAAGGATTATTGTATGCCCCATAATCTTAAAGATCAATTCTTTAAAATGATACAAAAATAAGATGAATATATTGAAGATTTTGTTGAAAGATTTTCTTATAATGTTAAAAGGGTTAAAGTGCATAATCTAGATGAAGAAACTTTGAAAGCTCTCTTACTAAAATATATTAGAGATGAGTGGATAGATCTTCTCAATTTGATGGGTAAACGAGATATTTATCAATTATCATTTGGAGATATTTGTGAATTATGCATACACATTTCAAGAGGCAAGGCAAGAACTCAGAAAAATCCAAGAGATCATGTTATGTCTAGGATTAATAAATTTGTATCTGGGACAATAACTAAGGCTAAAATGGGCAATTTTCTTAACAACTTTAAAATAGATATTTTTGGGAGTCTTAGTGAACAAATAGATACCCTTAAAGTACAAAACAAGAAAAAAGGTGAAAATGTTGCATTATATATCTTTTTTTCCAAAATGTAGAAAGAAGCATGTCTTGAGAGAATGCCCTCTTGAACTAAAAAGTATAGAAACCTATGTTATATGTGCATAAATTCACGATATAAAGGAATTCCCTTCAATATCGGGTCTTAAAGTTGTCTATTAAGGGGAAGTAATTTCAAATAAAGTAGAACACCTCTATTTTATTTCCAAGAGACCATGGAAAAATCCACAATCGAATTTGACCCAAGGTTTCAACACTCAAACATATGCACAACCATCACAAAGTAATTAGGCTGCATGAATGCCTTGACAACCTTAGCCTCAACCTTGGGCACAGGTGTATATTTTTCTGTAGATTCAATAGCTCATGTAATGTAGTAAAACATAAGACAAGAATCTACTCTATTCTAAACAACGTAAACCAATAATGATTGATGAAAACAATAATTAGAAAGAGGAAGAATTTCAATCGCACATAACACAATATTTCTCTAGGGAAAGAAACTACTCAAAACCCCAACTATCTATATTTCATTAATGAGTAAATTTGAGAAGAAAATATAATGCTTTTTCACACCAGAACAGTCCTTGCACAAGTATGATCAATTCTTTGCCTCACAAGCCCGCTCTAGCCAACACTTAGCTAATTCTGCTGCTTGCCAAGACCGTATTTCCTTGTGCAATTCCTAGAGGAATTAGCCCATATTTAATTGGGAAATCCTTGTTCCAAAACTATGCAATTCAAACTTAGGTCCTCAACTGATTGCATGCATGATCTATACAACTCAAAAAATCATACAACTGATAGTACACCATCCCCGCACTTTAGTCTCAACTGGGCCTTCCTATGAATTGACATGCATGAGTTATTCTTGAGTGAATATTTAGTTAACTGGCGTGGAATTGAGGATGCACTAGTGCTCCAACTGACTACTAGACCTCTACTAGTTCCTCTAACAGTTAGAACTAGTTTAACTAACTATAACTCACTTGAACCGAGTTATCTAATTACAACTCCAATAAACTCAATCTGGAACCCTAAAATTTAGGGATCGCACACACATTACTCCAGATAGACTTCCAACTTGAAATTCCTAAGTCAATTATGTCAATTAAACTTAATTAACTATTCACAAGTTTCTATGAGAATATAATTCGATTTTAATTCACAATTTAATTCAAGGAAAAATTAAATTGGAATTTCTTGTTTCCATTTTTAACTCTCTCTCAACAAGAAATGGATTATCAGGTACCCTAATCCTATCTCTCTAAAACTCAAATTTACATCTTGACAATGCCTTTGTCAAGATGTTAACGTCCTGTTCCTCTGTGGGAATGTACTCCAACAACATAATCCGCATCTGTACACAATCTCGAAGATGATGATATTAGATATCAATATGCTTGGAGCGATCATGAAAATCTGGATTTTAAAATATTTTGATACAACTCTTATTATCATAGTCAATTACAGTTGGATCCATCTGCTTTTTTTTTCCCATAAGGAAAATATCGTAACTTCTATTAAAAGAGAAATTACATTTTACAGATGCAGTTGCATTCAAGATTGTGTAGCGATTATCGGCTGATATAGAGTCCTAACAGCTAAATCCTGTATAATACTTTCACATTTTAGCTCTGCACAGAGAGCCCATCAGTTCTAGTACAACTACATATTGATGTAAAAATATAAAAATATAGCTGATCATATGAGCTACATAAAATCATAGATAGTGAGTGGGAGCAAGCCCGGACCTATGGAATATCGTGGAAAGGTCTGTGGTAGTATTGATGGGATGATCCATCAATGTCCTCTTGTATGAGCCAACCGTCCCTTTGTATATGAGTAGCTGCTTTGGAAAGCTGGTACGCCTCGGTGTTCTGTTCTCTGTATATGTGGCTGCAGTTGAAGGATTCCAATGATGATATCAGCCTTTTTGTCTCTAGGAGAATGTGGCTTAGAGAGTATGTATGGCAGTGAGCTGTATCGTTCAACCAATTGCAAACGATTTGAGAATCTCCGAATAACTGTAGATGGCTGCAATGTTTCTGTATGGCAAAGTGGATGATATGCTTTGCAGTACATAATTCGGAAAAATTGTTAGTACCACGACCCATATTTATCTAAATTTTGTAGCAATGGGTATCACTGAGATAAAGGAGCTCCACCACCACAGCCTATTTCTTGTGCAGAGCCATCGAAAAACGCCCAGGGCTTCGATTTATCCAAGTTGATTTGTCGGAAGGTACGCGAGGTATTTTTAGGTACGGCTGTGTGAAGTAAATCAAAATCTGCTATAGTGTGTCTCAGAATGACAGGCCACTATGGCTCCCTGTTTTGAAAAATAACCTGGTTTCGGGCAATCCATATTGCCCAGCAAACAAGTAAGGGCATGTTGACGAATTTGCCTGTGTGGGATCAACATTTTGGATCCATCTGCTAACCAAACAAAATAACCAAAATCTTCCTCATCTAGATGACCTCACATGCTTCTTGACTAGAATCCATGTACTCTGCCTCTGCTGAACTGAGTGCAACTGATCTCCATTTCCTACTGTACCAAGAGACAACTGCTGACCCAATACTGAAGATCCCTGCTGATGTGCTCTTCCTGTCAGATAAACTCCATGCCCAATCCGCATCGGTGAAGCCTTGAAGCTTCACTCTCTTTGTTTGTCTGTACTGGAATCCATACTGAGTAATGCCTTTGAGGTATCTCAAAACATGATTGAATGCCTTCCAATACAACTTGATAGGGCTAACCATCGCTTGACTAAGATGGTTAACTACATAGCACATGTCTGTTCGTGTGTTCACCAAATACATGAGTGAACCCACAAGCTACCTGTAAACAATAACTTCCACTACTTCACCCGAAGTAACATCCTCCTTCCTCTAGTTACTTACTAGAGGAGTCTCCATGGGTTTACTTCTCTCCATGAAAAACCTCCTGAGTATCTCGTTGGAATAATTTCCTTGAGAGACAAACAATTCCCCATCACCATGCCATACTTCCATGCCCAGAAAGTAATGCATGAGCCCCAAGTCCTTCATTTCAAACTCTCTTTCAAGATCGTCCTTGCAAGACTTGATCAACTTACCATCACCTGTTAGAATCAAATTGTTGACATATAAAACAATAACCAACAATTTACCTTCCACCACAATGTGTTATAGGTTTGCATCTGCTTCACTTTTGGTGAAGCCCAACTTGGTGAAGTAGCTGTAAATCCTGGTGTACAAAGGATGAGGTGCTTGCTTCAACCCATATAATGCTTGCTTGAGTTGGCACACATGCGAATCACAGTTAAAGGTCTCAAAACCTTTAGGCTGCTCAATATACACCTCTTCCTCAATCATGCCATTAAGGAAGGCCACCTTTACATCCATCTGTTGTATCTTCCAACCCACCTGTGCTCATAGTGCCAAAATGAATCTGATTGATGAGTACCTTGCAACAGGAGAAAATGTCTCATCATAGTCAATTCCCTCTACTTGAGAAAACCATTGGGCCACAAACTTGGCCTTATGATTCTCCACACTACCATCCATTGCTTGTTTTAACTTGTAAAGCCATCGGGAACTCGCTACTGGTTGGTCTATCGGCTTGGGACCACATCCCAAACACTATTATGAACAATGGATTAATACTCCTCCACCATGGCATCAACCCAAACTGGTTGCTGCACTTACTCCTCAAAATAAAATGGCTTTGTCTCAACAAATCCACTCATAAGAGCCATATATCTAGTGTACCTCTCAAGTGACCTCCTCTACCTGCGCTGTGATGTGGGTGCTCCCACATTCTCTCTCGCATCATGCAATAACCTGTCAGCCTCTCTGATGTGCTTTATCCCATCTCTGGAAGGCTATGTCTAAGTGGGTGCCTCCACTCCCAGATCCTCTACATGTGGCTACTCCACATCAATCTGAGGCCCCCTCTCAAGGGAACATTACATGACCTTCTCTTCATCGAGTTTGATATCCTTGTGAACTACTATCATCCTGTTGGTCGGTAGGTACACCCGATAGTTGTGAGGTGTATAAGTGTACCCCAAAAATATCACCAACTTTACTGTCACCTCAAGCTTCTTTCATGCATCTTTGGTCACATGGCAATATATCTATGACCCAAAAATCCTAAAGTGAGCAACATTTAGTCTCTTCCCTAAGAAAGTCTCCTCTAGTGTACTTATCACAAGAATCCGATGAGGGATTTTATTTCGCAAATAAACAACTATGTTGCATGCCTCAGCCCACAAGTGTAGTGGTAGGCCTTGATCATCCAACATTTCCCGTGCTGCCCCTATAATGATTCTATTCTTTCTTTTAGCCACCACATTTTGGTGTGGGTTATGGGGTGTTGTAAACTCACATTTAATCCCTTCTACCGCACAAATGTTTTTAAACTCATTTGACACATACTCTCCACCGTTATCACTCCTGAGAGATTTAACCTTCCTGCCAGTATCTTTCTCGACCAATGCTTTAAATTCAAAAAAATTTGCAAAAGTCCAATCTTTCTTCTGCATGAAAAAGATTCAACATTTATGAGAAAAATTGTCAACAAGATAACATTATACCTGTGTTTAGCCGTGGATGCTTTCAAGAACAATTTACACACATCTAAATGGAATCGATCAAGGATCACCTATGCTTGACTGTCTTTGTCATGAAATGAAGCTTTGGTGTATTTTCCCAAAGTATACCCTTTTCATGTATCAACTTGCTCTATGTATCTTTGGGAAGACCGGTAGAAATTTGCTGCATGATTTTCAAAGCACCATGATGCAAGTGACCCAACCACCTGTGCCACAACTCACTGATGTCTCGACTTTGCACCATCTTTGCTTTTGTACTCAAGGAAACACAATATGCTACCTCTAACTTGTAGAGATTCTTAACTCGATATCCTCTTTACCTATCTCGTGGCTATGTGACGAAGGAACACCTTTCCCTTAATAAAGATCACATCATAGCCTCTATCCTCGAACATGGAAACAAATATCAATTTTGTTATGCAACTAGCTCCCAAAATAGAAGAAGAGATATATCAACGACTTCAAAATAAGCCTATTCGAGGGGGAAATCCTTTACATTACACAAATGATAATTCTTGGATGATTCAAATGAAAAAACCTCCTTTATATATATATGAGTCCAAGGGGTCACAAAATAATTAGAGCCGACATAAAAATAATAATGTAGGGGCACAACAATAATAATAATGGCCTTCTATGGGGTACAACAATAACAATATGAGGACTACGTGGGAACAACAATAACAATAAGGGGGCTACACTAATAACAATGATGGAATACACTAGTGTTATAGGGACCTAACATGCCCCTCTCCTTCAAAAAAATGTTGTCCTCAATGCTTGAGTAGTTCTGGATGCTTTTGTATAAAATTATCATCCTCCCATGTGGAATCTTCCATGGGTAATTTCTTCCACTTGATGAGATACTCTGAAATTAATCGATTTCATAGCTGTCGAGTTCTTGTTTCCATGAATCCTTTAGGTTCCAATATGATTTTTCCTTCCTTGTCAAGTTCTGGCAATATTGTTTGAATTGGGAGCTTGTCACCTTTAACCTTCTTTAAGCATGGAACATGGAAAACTGGGTGCACTCCGAAAGATGTCGGAAGCTCCAATTTGTATGCCATAGTACCAATCTTTTGCAACACCTTGTAAGGACCATAATACTTTGGTGATAATTTCTTATCCTTCTTAGCTTGCTTGAGGGACATTTGTTTGTATGGTTGTAGTCGTAAAATTACCTGGTTGCTTACATCAAAATTTATTTCACTTCGATGTTGATCTGCCTATTGTTTCATTCTATTCTGCGCCAAAGTGAGGTTTTCCTTTAATAGTTGGAGAACTTGTTGTTGATGCTCGATGTGATCTTCCACTGCTTGAACCTTATAATTTTCTCGTAAATATGATGTGATGGATGATGGATGATATCCATAAAGTGCCATAAATGGGGTTATTTTTGCTGCAGTATGGAAGGAAGTGTTATACCACAATTCAACCAGAGGTAACCACTTGACCCATTGTGTCTGTTTATTAGATATAAAGAAATGAAGGTATCCTTCCAAAAATTTGTTCACTATCTCAATTTTCCCATCCAATTAAGGATGATAAGATGAGCTATGAGCTAATTGAGTACCCAAATAAGAAAATAATTCCGTCCAAAGATTTCCATTGAAAATAGTATCTCTGTCACTGTTATCAGGAAATCTAGTGTCCATTCAGAGCTGCTAGTCCCACTAAGATGGGTAGCTATCTTAGAAACAAACAAACTAAAGTTACTTGTGTTTTCCTTTATGAGAAGTAGATGAGAGAGAAGCAGAAAGTACCAACCTCAGTCTTTCGCTTGGCTCCTTGCTTGTTTCCTCTCCCCTTTGACAGATCTTTGCCGCTCCTTCTTTGCTTGTCCCGCTTCGAAGAGCACCTATAAAGTCAAGGAAAAATAATACAATCAAAGCACAAAGATCTACAATCATAAACAATATAGGACCAGATATATATTAACCACACAAATGCATATATCAACTCAAACAGACAAGAATGTGGAGGAAAACTCAAATAGATTTATTGATAGAAAGAGTAGAAGAGAGGATTACAACCTATTGATCTGACCCAACGTCATCCTCCTAGCATGAAAGCCCTTCTTCACCTCATGAAAAGCTTAGATCACCCAACACTATGATGTTCCACAAAGAAACCAACAACACTTCCTTACAAAATACAAGATTCCAGCCTCTGGATC
>APFE030666337.1:37126-80083 GCA_000404065.3 Pinus taeda | reverse complement strand
GATTAGAAACCAAGGTAATTAAATCAAAAATAAAACTTGGAATAAGGAGGATCATAGGAAGAAATAAATAGAGTACCTTAAAAATTCCACCCTCCCCATGTTGGAAAATTCTAGGTAGATTAGGTGATTTAATTGGATAAAAGGGGAAGACAAACATATTGTAAGGATAAAGATTAATCCTAAACCAATTAAACTTAATTAAAAAAAGAGGAAGGTGAATTAAAATAAGAAAATAAATTAAATTTAGAGAAATGTAGAGAAGCTCCATGTGACATCAACCAACATAAGAATATCCCTCTAGGAGATAACCTGAGTTAATGTAGGAAGTAGATTGGGGACAAAATCTTGACTCATTAATTGACTCCAAGTAATAAACACAATTTAAGGAATAAAATGGGGGAATAAAGAGACAACTAGGAGAAGAAATAGGAATCTTGTGAGGTGAGGAAAATATTAGTTTTAAATAAAATTAAGTAAATAATTTTGGGTGACCCTTGTTGAGAGAATGACACATGGGTAGGTGAATAATCAAGTATTACATTAAAAGAAAAATATTATAATTATGCATGACATGCCAAGTGTCACCTATGAGGACTCCTATAAAAGAAGGGGCAAGCCATGAGAGAAGGGACTTTTGGGGGGGAAACCCTATTGTTGGATGGATAATATGATGTGAAAGCAATGACTACGAAGCTATAGTGAGTTTGGTGAGGTAGAGGGTTTATAGAGAGGGGACTCTTGAGCTAAGGTTGCTCTCCTCTGCCAGCTAGATTCTTCCTCCATTGTACAACCCCATTGCAGCTCGGGGATCCGCGGGGAAGAAGAGTACCCAAGGAGTAGGCTGGGAGGTAAACCGGTGGGTCTTGTTTCGGATCAAGTGCGTCATCATACACTCGTAGAAGTGACCGGCAGCCAGGGAATACCAGTGACATCAGAGTAAGCAGAGTCTCGCCTTCCGGTGTACGGTACATGTGTATTTCGTTACTTCTTGATCTTAGATTAAAAGTATGTAAATGTTTTGATATGTTCCTGAAATGAGCATCAGTAATGTGTATGTTGAATGAATTGAAATCTCAATGCGTTTCTTTCTGGTCGTATTTGCTGTTTTTTTTTTTTGTATATAGCATAATCGGGTCATTACAAATTGCTCCATCTAATTCATAAATCATTCATCAATGAGAGGAATGGTAAATTTATCTTTAATAGTGAGCTTGTCAAGATCCCTATAATTCGGAAACACCTGCCATGATCCATCCTTATTGTGCACCAATACTAATGGAGCAGAGAAAGAACTTTGACTGGGTTGAATTATACCAGCCTCTAGCATTTCTACTACCATATGTTTAATTTCACTCTTTTGGGCATAGGGATATCTGTAAGGCATGATGTTTGGAGGAATAATTACTGGAATCAGATGAATAGCATGATCATGATCATGAATAGGTGGGAGGCCTTTGGGAGTCTCAAATACCTTGGAATGATTGTCCAAGACGTTTTGGAGGTCTGGAGAAATAAATGATTTAGTGAACATAATTCTGCAATTACACCCATTTGTTCTTTCTTTAGAAGCTTTTTCATGCCATTAGAGATGCCCCTTAATTCAAATTCCTTTCCTTCCCAAAAAAATTTCAAGAAAAGATCTTGAAAATTAAAAGCTATTGTACCCAAAGATTGTAACAATTGGACTCCTAGTATAACGTCAGCACCACCCATTGGAATGGAAAGAATTGGACTATTCAATACATATTCTCCGAGGGATAGCTTGATATTATGGCACTTTCCCTAGAAATTTATGGTTCCTCCATTTGCAACCATCATTTGACAGTCTAGTGTTGGATATAAGAAGCAATTTAATTCCTTGGCTATCTTACAATGAATAAAATTATGGGTACTACCCGAATAAATCAGCGTTATTATCTTTTTATTCTTGATATGTCCTATCTTGAGAGTTTGAGGAGTGGTAATTCCTTCCAGTGCATTAAAAGATATGGTCAGATTCATTTCTTCTTTCTCTGGGGTTGGTTCTTGGTGTATATCCTCTTCTTTCGACATTTCTTGTTCCTTTTTTCACTCCTCTTCACAATCGATGTAAAATAATTTCTTCTCAGCACACTTATGAACTTTAGTGTATTTTATATCATGACTATAACAAATCCCTTTTTCTCTTTCTTCTTCTAATTGTTGTGGTGTCAACCTTGTAGGGTGTGGAAGGCTAGGAGCAACCACACTTCCATCTTTATAGTTGTGAGTGATAGACTCCCTTGTTGCCATACTTTTGCTTTCAATTTTTCTTGCCAACCTAAATGCTTTCTCCAATGAATTAGGTTCCCAAAGGAAAACCTCATGTTGGATGTTATCCTTTCGAGTCCCTATGATAACATCAATCCTATGCTGCTATGGAATATAACTTACCCTTATATTAAATTTTTGGAAGCCCTCAATGAACTCCACTATTGAACCCTTTTGTTTGAGATTTATCAATTGGCTAAAGAAGGTGTTTCTCTTTGTATCCTCATAATGTGCAATCATTTCCTTCGTAAAAATTGACCAAGTGACAATTTTTTTATGAGAGAAAAGCCATTGATACCATACAAACTGATTGGGTTCTAAATCTAAAGTTGCAAGGCATACCTTTTGTGTGTTTTGCACATTATGGAGATCAAAATATTGCTCCATTTGTGGTATCCATGTTACAGGATCCTTTCCATCAAACTTCCTCATATCAATATTTGGAATATGGTGGGTCTTCAATCAAATATTAGAGTCTATGAAATCATGATTAACATTTCGTTTATTCTCATCATGAGTTTCCTCCACTATCTTTTTGCCATTAGGAAGCATTTCTTGTAGCAACTTTGCCAAACCTCTCTTCAAACCTTCCATGTCTTTTTTCAAATCCGCAATGTTTCCTTTTGCTTCATTGATTCCATTCTTAAAACTATCCATCTGAATGTCCATGAAATTATTCAAATCATCCATCTTAACTTCTGTTACTTTTTGTGGGAGTAAAATTTGTTGCACTTGGTCTCGTAATTTTGATATATCATGTTGCATTTCTTCCTCTTCTTCATGAATCATAGTAGAGATTTTAGGTTGCTTACTAGGTGTTTCCATTTTATTTCTTCAGGGAATTAATTAATGATAATTATGCTTCACTATTCCCTTTGAATCACTTCAAACTAGTTTTTAAGCACAAATATTGCAACGTTTTAAAAAGACTACACATTGTTTTTTGCTTTGTATGAGCTCGAAATTTGAATTTGATGTATCTGTGAAATTTTGGATCTCCAAGGTTTGAAACTGGGTCCTGGGGTATCTAGATGAGTCATATTTTCAACACTACAAGTCCAATCAAGAATGGATTCTCCAAGAAAGTGTTATGCCCAATCTCCCAATATGACCTGATTATAGACTAGTTCGGTAGAGTGAATTTGTATGAAGTTCCATGTGTCACTATTTTGACCTTTGGCTCTGAAAACGATACCCAACAATCTAAAGTCTGTCCTCTTTCTTTCAATTTTTATGAAATTTGAATTCGATTCTCAGAGAGAACATTATGACAATTTTCCCAAGGGCACCTATTTGAGATGGAATTTGGGAGCCTGCAAAACCGTAACTTCCTCGAATCATATATCTGAAAATATAGCAAGACATGATCTGAAATTTGTACACCACGTTCACCAAGATTTTGGCTGAAAATGGTTATAATTTCAGCTTTTGAAGCTTTGTCAAAAAAATGTTATAGCGCAAATGCCACAATGACCTGTTTGAAGCAGCGAAACCCTAGAATCCAAAGCTCTGACCAAATTTTATGCAACCAACTCACAAAATAGAAGAAGAGATAGATCAACGACTTCAAAATAATCCCATTCGAGGGGGAAACCTCCTTTAAATTACACAAATGAACAATTTTTGGATGATTCAAATGACAAAATATCCTTTCTATATATAGGAGTCTAAGGGGTCACAATATAATTAGAGCCAACATAAAAAAATAATGTAGGGGAACAACAATAACAACAGTGGGATTTTATGGGGTACAAAAATAACAATATAGGGACTACATGGTACAACAATAAAGTTAAGGGAGCTACACTAATAACAATGAGAGAATACATTAGTGTTATGGGGACCTAACAAATTTCTTCTTCAAACAAGGAACATACATAACATCTCGCAAGGTGAGAAGAGCTGTAGTGTCCCTTATTGGTTAGTTAGTTTTGGTGATACCTTGAGGGTGATTTTGATGGAGTGTATAAATATTATATATGCCAGACTTATGTATATTCTTGTACACTATAGACCTGGTTTGGGTCACATGGTTTTTGCATGCTTATGGTAATACCTATGGTTGTGTATTTTGGTTATGTGTATATTATTGATGTTTCTCTTTTGGCATCCTATTTTGACTTTGGTACATGACATGAATGATGGTTTATGATTGCGACACATGAACACAAGCTACTATATGGAGTAGTTAATTGACCATAATATTGTTGATGATCTATGAATTACATGATTCTGTATTCTTAACCATGTATTTAGCAGGAGTTGGCAGGGAATTTAGTTACTTGTCGAGAAGGATGCTCAGATAATAAATGATTGTGGAGGTCATGTATACAATTATGATCGGATAATAAATGACCGTGGAGGTCATGTATACAGTTGGCTAAAATGTGATTGAATTAATTCATTATGAATTTTAGTTGTTGTGTTTAATAAACAAGGTTATGATGCATGAAGGTTTGGGGAAACAAGACCTTGCCAATAGATCATCAGATGCTTATGAGCTCACAACCAGTACCTAGAGGAAAAGCATGGAGCTTCAAAGAAGCACTGATGAGTATCTATGGAAAATATTAGGGCGTGGAGTCCTAACTTTTTGAAAGATCAAGGCCTGGAGTCTTGATTCTACTAGGACACAGAGTCCTAGATACAGAGCAAGGGTGCAAAGTCCTAACAAGTCGAGAGAGGTGCACAATAGGGGTGTGGAATCCCTATTCTTTGACTGAAAATAAACACTACTTAAGGGATTGCATCAACCAGGTGAATTAATCTAAGTTAAACTTTCACTTGAATTAATTCCAATTTACCCACTTTAGAGGGTCATTTGAATAAAAAATATTTTAAAATATTAATTACATATTTTTGAAAAATAAATAATAGAAAGTTTTCTAGAAAGGACACATGGGGGGATGAATATTAGATAATTAAAGTAATTAAATAATTAAGAAAAAACGAGAGGTTGCCACCACAAGGAGGGTGGTGAATAATATGAATTATAATAAATTAAAAATAAGTTAATTTTTGCATGAAGGTGTTGAGGTGTCACTCCACCTAATTCTTATAAAAATTGAAAGAATTTCCCCATGGAGGGGGATACTAGGAAGAGTAAGGAGATGCTACTGAAATTATTAAATTCCCAAATTAAAAATCCCAATAAATTTGCCTAGTTGATGGAACTTGAGTGGTGTGAGAGGAAGATAAGGTAACTTCCTTAGTTTGCCCAATGTTTCTCACTATTGCTGAATTTGGTACTGTTTGTGAGCTCATAAGGCTCGAGGGTTCTAAGGAAAAATGTTTCCCTTGGATATGACTGGGTGGTAAAATTGATTGATTTGTTGGAGTTGGCAAGTATAACTGCTGAACAAAGATGACTAAGTATCAAGTAAAATTTAGAGTTTGTTATATTTTGCTTTAATTAACCTTTCTTGGATGAAGATGTAGCTAGTTTACCTTTTAAATAGTTCTTGTCATTCTCAAAGATCTGATTATTGTTTTTTTTAACCAATGGGTGAATAACCAATCCAATTAGTAATTCTTTCATTTTAATGGGTTGTGAGACGACAACATGGTAGTGTCAATTGTAGTCCCTATGTCTTATATCCATTACAAGTGTATTGTTCTTTTCAGTATGCTTTATTGTACATTTTTGCTTATGAAAGAATATATTGGACAAGTTATTATTTTGTTAATTGTTTTTAGAAAGAAAAAAGAAAGATTAAAATTTAAGCTTGTAATTTACCCGTCCTACTTAAAAAAAATGTAGAAGAAAAAAATAAACAATGTCATGTAAATTATAATTGGAAGAGATTATGTTCATATTCATATTCTCTGGCATCCTCCTTCGTTAGTTGGTTTCCTTAAAGGTTATATGTTTATCTTTTATCTAATAATAGTGTTCCACATAAGTATTGTTTCAAAGTTTAGAAGTCATTGTTTTGAATACACCATGCACATTGTTTTTACTTGTTTCTTTGAAATATACCACTTTTTCTTTTTGCATGAAATAAAGTTCTCTTGGAATATAACATTTATTATTTTTGCAGAAAATAAAGTATTCTTTGAAATATAACTCTTATCATTTTGCAAAAAGGAAAAACGTATATCTTTGTTGTTTTTTACCAATGTCAATGTGCTAATTTAGAGCATCGTATCATTAAATGCAATGATGGATACTACTTTTAGTTTGATGGGTGTATATATTGGTGTGTTAAATTTATATTAGTTAATGTGTGATATACCTACTAGTTTGTGAGATAAATTAGTGTGGTAAACTTTGTAAGTTTTACTAGAAAACATAAATTAGTGTAGTAATCTTTGTAACTTCTACTAAAAAATGTTATGAGATAAATTAGCATGGTAATCATCTGTAACTTTTAATACAAAATTTTATGATTCCTCCATTTTAAATATATAGTTTGAAGTTTTCATTATTGCCAAAAGTATTGGTTTCTGAAAGAGGTTATAACATCTTGGTAATATTATATAATGCTGGTAATCTTTCATAACCTTGGTAATATTTATATGCATTCTTGGCAAATGAGACTTTATGGTTTACCCATTTGCATTATCTAGTTTAAAGTTTTTATTTTTGTGAAAAATATTAGACTGCTATAATTTTTGAAAGAAGATAAGCATTGTAATATTTTATAATGTTTTCTATTAAACGTTTTATACACTGAGATATTTTTTATTTTACCAACAGTTGATTTTGGAATGAATTTTAAATAATTTATTATTATTTTAACTTTTCACTCTACGTGACACCAAATGTTAGTACATGAGCTTCCACACAGAGTAATTTTGTTTGGACAATGTGAAACAAAACTCTGTTTTGTTTGTTTGGACTCTCGTTGAAAATAATACTTTTGAGTCTTTATGTAGGTTGACAAGATATACTTTAATTTTGTTTCATGCAACATACAATTGTAATGATAAGAGATTTTAGTTCAAATAGTACAAATTTTGGTAATTATGACCAATCACTTATGGATGTCATACTTTGGTATGCTTCCTTGAAAGGGGTGTGGATATTATTCGAATATTAAATTGGATTTATTTTACTAAGCTTGAGATTCAATGACATCATATTCTTTTTCATGCTTTTAAAGTAATATACATATTACGATATTATTAAGTAATTGAAATTGTATGTGATTTATTAAGTATTGAAAATTGCATCTTGCTTTTTAAAAACTGAAATAAGAATTAAACTGAAATAAGAATTATGTTGGATTTTTCCATATATATATATATTCCCTTGTAATATTTTGCATGTAAAGCTATGGTATTAATGAAAGGTTTTTAGAGTACATAAAGGGATTAATTTTAGTTGTTTGGGGTAAATATGAAATCTAAATGGGAAGTAAGATAAATGGATTTGAAATTAGAAATATTATTCAAGTTATAATATTCGAGATTTAAGAAGAAAGTATTATAGTGGGTTCAACAATATATGAGCCAAAATAATTTCCATCACAACTAAAAATCTTTGACAATGATGTGAGTAAGTAAGTTATTGCGAAGAGGAAATGGAAATAAATCCCCATGCTGTGATCATTTAGTGGTTTCATAATGGTATCAAATATTTCTAAAATGGCAGAATTTTATACTTAAAATATAGGGTATTGTTGCAAACAAAGATTCTTCAAATGTTAATATTTAAACTTTATGTTACATGGAATGAATGTGTTTGGACATGATGAGTTCTTCTTCATATTTGGAAGACTTATAATTTATGCGAGGATTAATGTTTTTAGTTTTCATGTATTATGAAAGACCAAAAGCATGATTCAAAGTCTATATAGAGTATTGTTGACATATAGAAATAACATAGATCTATTTTGAATGTTTGTATGCAACATGGATGGGTTTTATGTGTGAAGTCATATTTTATGATTTAAAATTAACATTTAATATTATAGTTGAATTTGAGACAATTTAGTTATATATTCAAACATTTCTTAAGAATATATATGATTTAATTGAAAACTTACATATATTAATTAGATATATATATGGTGTACTTATGAATATATATACAAATTAATTGTAAAAGAGAAAAAGAATTCACCTATTTTGGGTAACTTAAGTTATAGACCTAGTTGGTAGTCGAAGGATATTACAGAAGTACCTGACTCCCTATGAAAAGTAACTGTACCCAACCTGGTAGCACTATGCCTCCCGTCATCATCCATCTCGATATGCATTTGGAGATCCTTATCCTCCAAGTCACTTAAGAGCTCCTTATTACCAGTCAAGGAAATAAGTTCCATTGTCTAGGTACCATACACTACCCATCATCGATGACACCATGCATGTGATGAGGGTAAATTCCAATTTGAATTGTGAGGAAAGAGCCTCACCTATCGCTCCTCCTGAGGACATCTTCTTGGACTTCTTGAGCGAACAGTTTGTAGAAAAATGTCGAAGCTCATGACAATTAAAGAAATTTCGACATGTCCTTCTTCTTCCCCCTATGAAAAGAATTCGATTTGGAATGGGATACCTTCCATTTCCATTTCTTTTCCCTATCCGATCATTATTTGATGAAGATATGTCTCTGGTGTTCCTATAGATCTATTTTTGCACCAAATCCGACCACAATCGTTCCCAATATGGAAACTTATCCCTCCCATTGACAAAATCCTGGTAATTGTTCCAACTCTTAGGGAGTCCTAGAAGAGATAGGTTCACCATATCATCCTCGACAATGGTAATTCTTGTTGAAGACTCTAGGGAAAATGGGATTAATTTGATTCTTATAGACTTGATAACAATTTGTGAAGTGCTTTTACAATTTATCTTAGTCTGATCTTCTTCTTATTATTAGTGTGTGTGATTGCTTCATCAAACTGATATCAAAACAAAGAGACAAGAACAAAAGAAGTTTGGCTTTCTTCCAGGGCCAAAACCTCTCCCTTTTGGAGAGGAAAACCCACATGTAATTATTCGTATAGAGATTCCAATTGACGAACACCAAGACCATAACCCTTGAACTACTATGCCACTCCAAGATCAAGACACCAATCCTCTTATGTGTCATTGCTGCGATCATCATCACTATTGCTTCACTGAGGTCATCATTGAGATCTTCACAACTGCTTCTATCATCGAGATCATGACTGTGCATTCACTGATATGATCACTATATACTAAAATCATCATTGTACATTCGCTTAGATTATTAATGTACTATTATGGAGATCATAGTTGTACCAAGGAAATCTTTATACTCAAGTTGCACTGAAATATTTCATTATAATGATGACTTCATAATTATATCTTCATGAAATCACTCTACAATATTATGACTGTGTTCAGAATGTGAGATAGAGTGTATCTATTTGGGATCACTGAGATCCTTATCATCACACTTACACATTGATTGTTCCTAAAGAGTATGTAGGGTGTGTACCGAGACCATGCCTTCAAAATTGAGACCAAACCTTCATCTTGAGATAAAGAATGTGATTTCTATGTATCATGACTTAGTTTAGTATGATGAGACTGTGATCATGAGGTGGCCGAGACAAAGAATTGATATCATTGTATTTACCCATCCAAATTATCCTCCTGTAGTGTGATCACAGAGAGCATACCCTTCCGAATATTGTAGAGGATTCTCACTCCTGTAATGTGGATCCTTGACTTGTAGTACCATCCGAAACTTCAGAGGAATGCATGTTATGTTCTCTGCTTTTGCATAAACCCTAGCTACATATCTATAGTGGTCAGCCTGAGCATTTTAGCTGACATGACAATGTGCACAATTGTGATTTCTTATTGAGCCGACATGGCTATGCTAGTTAATTCATTTGCAGGCCGACATGACTGTTCTTAATAATTCATTTTGCTTGCTGCCTTCTTCAAGGGGATGGTGCTTGTCGTGGAGGGATTTGATCTAGACACTAGGTTGATTTATGTACATTATTGTAGCAGCTACAACCACCCTCCAAAATTTTTCCTTAGCCTGATTTGGAGCCTCCCCTACCAACCTTACATAACACTTTGTCTTGCTTCGCCAAGTACTCAAGCTTTAGTGTTTTCTTCACACAAAGGCAGCCTCTCAATCACAGTCGATCCATTCCCCTCACAGGCTGCTTACCCGAACTTGGTGTAGCTACAGGCTGAGCAGCTTCCCCATTCCTGGAGGGAAACCAACCTTCCCTCCAGGAATTGTTCAATCCTCTCTGACAGCCTGCTGGGCTCTAGGATTGTGCAATCATGCCAGCCAATCCTCCCAGCAGGATTTGCGCAATTTTTCCGAGTAGCAGGTTGTTCACCCCAGGATTTATGCAAATCTGGGTAGAAGTTAGCTACTCTACCCAAAAATTGCGCAATTCCCTTGGGCAGTCACCCCATCTTACAGACAGGAATGCACATTTTTCCCAAGCAGTTGAGCTCTAGCATGCATGGACAGTCCGATTGACTAGTTCCACTCGGGACTGAGGAAACTTGACTTGCATGCATGCATGACTAGATATTCTTGGAATAGCGAGAGACAACATGCAAAAGGAATCCCATGATTTAGGGAGCTATTTTTAGCAGTCGGGGGTTACATGTAAAGTTGTTTCAAAAGTTTCCCTCCAAGTGTCGCTTTTTTCTGGATTTGTGGCATGCACGTTATGAGACCAAAATTATTTATTTGATGCATCAAGGCTCATTCATTCACATCGATCTTGGAGCTCTGACATCCCACAACACATCCAGGACTCTTCGACACATCCGACTCAACTATTCACGGGTAAGTGGCCTCAACTTGTCTTTTTCAACATTTCTGTTGCTTTTTGTGTATTTTCTTGTGTGAGTGTTGTTTACTTCATTTATTTGAGCGCCTGATATTGTTTACATTCATTCTAGCTTGTCCTAGCTCTGTTTCAATTTTCATTGCTATCTCACTACTGTCGCATGCGTGAAATTGTTTTGCACGGACGTTTGCCCAACCAGCGAACGGTCTCACCCACATGCATGTTGATCTGTTTGCTGAATCTTCCACTCATGTTTTGCATGCATTGTTATCACTTCTACTATCAATTAGTGTCACTAGGCATTTCATAAAATTACCTGCTTTCAGTTTCCCATCGGCGAGTCGAGCCAGCCTTGGCCCAGTCTTTGCCTTCACCAAGGCTGCATTGCACAATCCGGAGAAGAAAGGCTCACCTTCCTCTCCAGATTTGTGCATTATATCCCAAAAATGGCCTCTTGGAATGATTTACACATTCCTGGAGGGCAGTGGCTACTTGGCCAAAGAATTTGCGTAAATCTGTCCCTAGGCCAACAGTCCTTCCCAGCTGGGAGTGCGCATTGCGCAATCCTAACAACCAACTGCCCAACTGGATTGTGCATTTCACAAATCTAGCAATAGTCCAACCTCCCAGTCAGTCAAGACTACCTTTTTCATAGTTCTGGCAGCCAGTCACTCAACCTCCCAGTGAAATTTGCACACTCTTGCTCATCATTTTCCCAAGTTTGTGTTGTGTCCTTCCACGGATTTGCTTTGTTTTAACTAATATATTTCTTGCCATGCATGTTGCTTGTTTCTAGATATTTTAGGTGTTCATCTATCTCAATGGCTTCCAAGAGAATAGGATCTTAGGACACTGATGGTATGGCAGCTGGAGCAGTAGCTGAGAAGGTGTCCTCTGGTCTGCCAATCTATGAAGATACAAAGCTATATCTAGACAAGGACATCAAACTGAAGTGGCAAGAGGTGCATGAAACATTCGTAGGTAATTTTGGGGATGACCTTGAAGACGGTGAGGTGTATGTGAACATTCATAATTTCAACTTGTACCGGATTGCATGTAGATACCCTGCATTCCCATGCACGAACATGATTCACTGAATCGTCTCTCACACTGACCCCGAGACGATGACCTTGAGCAATGTCAGTGGGACAAAGCTTGCAACCTTCTAGGCATGACATTACGATGAGATGTATCAGATGACTGAGCCCATGATTGTCTTGACTCCCCTATTCAGCTTGCCTAACAGTAGAGGCCACTCTAGAGACATTATGAAGGATTGGATAAAGGAGCCAGCTCGTTTCAGGATGACCCCTAATCAAATCTATAAAACAAAGATATTGAGGAAGGAACACCAATACTTGGTCATATTCGCGTGTCGAATGAGTGGCCAAGCAAGCACTGAGACCTTCCCTCAGAGTTGGTGGTCGCACTGGACCAATTGGCTAGAGAAGGAAGACCATGCAACTGGTCTGGCATTTTGGCTCATCAAATGAAGGAGCAAGTCAAGAAGGCTCGACAGTCACCTGAAGGCATGCATGTAGAGATTTACATGTCCACCTACATTCTAGATGCAGTGTGTGCCTAGCATAAGTTCTTGGGCTTAGAGTGGGCATGGTCACCGGTGGAGACTACTGTAAGCACATATTTGAAGTTATTGTTCGAGTGAAACTTCAAAGGAGTGATCATACCGCTGTTCGACCATCTTGTCACCCCATTGTATAGGTTGATATTCGAACAAGATCCACCCTGCATGTTGGAAGATGTGATGAAGGCATTGTTAGGCATTGCAGATTGGTATGCCTCACCAGATGACATGATCATCCGAGTGTTCAGTGTGGAAAAGCCTCTGCATGTTCTACCAAAGTTTTCTTTGGACATGCTTGTCATGCAGGAAGTAGCGTATCATGTCTTAGCTAGATTGACAACTACGGTGCAACAGAAGAAAAAGGCACCTTGGCCCACTCTTCCATTATGGATTGGGTTATACGAGATCCAGAGCATCAAGCAAGTGGATGTCTAAGCTAAATAGATGAATAAGTACCTGTTCGACCTCCGAAGCTTCAATCCATATGACCCACACTGCATTGTGAAGGATCACTGCATGAGAGTTCAGTTCAATTGGATCCATGGGGCATGTCATTAGGTTGAGAAGGACTCATGGAATACTATTACAATTCCTCCAGACCCAATGAATAGGTCGATTTCGATGTAGAGTGGTTAGCACAATAGCATGAAGTAGCATCACGGAGACACCAACAATAGCAGCAACAACAGAGGCAACAGAACCAAGCATACCTAGTGACAAAGGGAAGAGAAGGATTGTCAACCGCATTAGGAGGAACAAAGCTACAAGTTTTGAGTAGATCCACTTGTAGAACAAGTAGCTATGGCTATTCAACAGAAGAGGAAACAACGCAACAAGCGAATCACGTGAAGTAAGAGGGATAAGAAGAGAATGGAAGAAGTAGAGAAGGAGTTGCATGAGCTGAGGGAGCAACTCCAGAAAGAACAAGAGCTGCGCCAACATGAGAACGAAGTGCAACAACAACAGATTCAATATGGGGAGCGTCATGTGTAGATAGATGAAGCAAAACCCGTACAAGTAGTTGATTCTTCTCAACAACTAGCATCAGGAGAAGACGGTGAACCGCAGGGGCAAGAATTTTCTCATGAGATAAAACAAGCTCTTGAACAGTTGGATGCAAACATCGAGCAAAAAGAGTTGCAACATGACACTGACCTCATGCCTCACCAAAGAGAGATCAAATCACCTGCTTTAATACATCTAGACGATGAGAAAGTCTCGGATGACAAAGGAGGCAATGAGATCCTTGGTGGTCAACCGGAAGTAGAGATGCAAAACATCTCCTTTGATGAATCTCATCACAGAGTTGTGCAGTCTCAGAGAGTAACGAATATGGAAGACCAAACATCCCCTGTGAAATTTGAAGAGCAAGTGATCGTGACTGATGTGCACGAGCATCCAACTGTATTGGCTGATGCAACTAGAGTGTATGCCAAAACCACTAGATCAAGTTTTCGTTTTCTCATAGCTGAGAATGAGCGAATAACGAAGGAACTACAGGCGGCCAAGCAAGGAGGAGACTTGGTGACAATGTCCACTTGAGCTGAACTGAATAAGGCAATACTAGACGAATTATTGTCCTTGGACACAGTTGTGTGAGCATTGTACTCGAAATTTGGTATCGTACATTAGGCAGTAGTTCATCTCCACGGATGGCAGTAACGATGTGTAAGAAGAGTACACATCTTGAAGAACATACATACTGCTGTTGATAACATGCGAGCATGGACGATGAAGTACAAGGGAGCATTGCTTCATTTGCCAAAGATGATGAAGGCCAATTCGGTCGGGTTACAAGCACATATTCGTAGTCAGATCAAGAACTATGAAGACTTACCTTAACTCATCACTAACATAAAGGTTTTCCATGCACGAGTATTCAAAAGCATGGAGGTTATAGTGCACACTCATACGATCCCATCCCTTCGGACCCTTACTCAGGTGAAGACCAAGAAGCAGGTCCAACAGGAGCTTGACTCGTACTTCGATGCGCACTGCCACTAGCCCAGACTTGCCTATTAATGTAGACATCATGAGAAATTACGTTGCTGGTACATCCACACTAAATATAATGATGCACATGCTCAGAGATGAGTTTGATAGATGATCCCAAGAAGTGTACCTAGATGCTATGGAGGCAAGGTTCAGGTTTCAGACGGATGTCATAGCAGAACACACAAACACTCTCAAGGACACCCAATCTTGGCATCAATATGTCACTGTTAATCAGCATGAGGATGTTGAGCAGTTGGACTTCTATGGTTGTCTAAGTCCGAATGATGTCTAGTTTGGCTTGTCCAAGCGATTGTTCACATGGGTACATGTGCATTGTAATGTTGAGTCATGTCAAGTGCAAGTCAAGTGTCAAGAGTGGATGTAACATTCATAGAGAAGGTGAAGGGTCATGAGGGTAGTTGAATGGTCACAAAGGGGAATGTCAAGGGTCACCCCACCCTTTGCTATAAATAGTCCGTCATAAGTCATTGTATAGGCTTTTGGTCAGCCAAGCTTCTACTAAGGCTATCTTAAAGAAGACTTGGACAATATTGTAACACACCTTGGCTTCTCCACTGCACAAAGCTAGTACATATCTTTGGAGGAGCATGCGGATGTGGCTGTAACATTCCACTGTTGGGGCTACCAGGTTTACATGGATGTATTGTATGATTTTAACTTACACTTCTTTATATAATAAGAGGCAACACATTTTCGTGCATATGTTGTTATTGTAGTTGGACTACTCTAGTTGTTTTAATGATATGTGTTGTTTAACTTACGTACTTGTGTATGAACTGATTCACATGTAATTATAAGAATCTTGTTGTTAATGTGTTGCACATGTCATTAATGCTGTCACCGTTCGTGTCGACTGCTCTGCCGGACATCAGACAAACTTTTCACTCAAACCTTGCTATAACAACCATCACAATCGTCTCAGACTGATCCATGAGTGTTGTATGTGTTATCTTACCTTATATGATGTGATTGCCACATCTGAGTGGACTACTCCACTGGACGCTGTGCATGTCCTTTGTGTTGTGTGTTCCTAGCCGAGTTGGGACTGATCCCTTTCAACCCGGAACTCACCTTCACCTCCTTCTCCCTTAGAAGTCTTGGAACCTCTCATACACCTTCCTTGATTCACTGCATCAGTCACACCCTTGCTACAAACAGAGTTATCTTACTTGCCTTTTTGCAACATCGTGGTTAAGGCATTACCTTACGACCCACTGCTGGGACTCCTACACCAAACGGTCTGAGGTCTAATTAGGACTTCCTCTCAGGGAGATACCTTTTACATTATGGTGGGTCCAACACTGTCAACATTTCTGGTGCTAGAAGATGGGCCTAATGACAAGCAGTGTCCTCTCATCCAGTTTTGAACTTTTGCATATATTTCATGGAGTCTTGCATTCTTCTTCCCCCGAGGTGTTTTATGAATTGTGAAGATGTCTCCATCTCGGGGAAGCTTTTCAATCTCTTTCCCACTCACATGTATGATGGTGAAGGCAAAGTGTCCAAGCTTGAGTACTTACATAACTTTATTTCCATGGTTTATGAGGAAGATGAGTTTACTGACGAACAAGCCAGGTTGCTTCTTGCATACAAACTTCATGAATCTCCATTTCGTTGGGTGATCAACCTATCGACTGACACCATGCACTCATGTGAGCACTTCTGTGATCTTATTGAAGACACGTTCTATCATTTTGGTCCACACCGTATTGACTAGAAACTGTTACAACAATGGAGGGCTCCACATGAATCCATTGTTGATTTTTGGTAGCACTTTCGTGACTTACAATTTCAAGCTCCGAGGAGCCAGATGAAGTTCACTTATCTTGGGGACTGGTTCGAGTATTGTCTTAAGAAATCTCCCCATCCCAAGAGAAATCTTGATGTCAAACCTCACTCAACCTTCTTCATTGATGGAACTGCACAATCCCATGTGGGAGTAGGCACTGTCTCAAAGGACTGTCCGCCTCCCTCTCATTCAATAGTTCCACCATTGCCCAGTGATGCTAAGGATCATGTTCTCACATCTTTTTATCCTTCACACCCTCCCAACATTACTCCACTTAATTTTCACGTAGAGTTGGTTGTGAGTCCTTCGAGTTCCCATTTGCATTCTTTTCTTCGACCTCCGTCTTTGCACTTAGGTGTTCCTCCAAATGATGCTGTCTTGTATTCATCCATTCCAGACTCTTCACTTGTTGTGAATGAGGAACAACCCACTGACGGAGTTGGTGTTTCACAACCAACATGCATTGTCATTCATGAAGAGTATGAGAGGGAGCTTGAACATCAACACTCGACAAAGGATGACTCCCTTCCATCCAAGCCCCCTATGTTCTTTCCTAGCTTCTTTGGTGAACCTACCATCCATGATTTTGCATGTGTGTCTTCATCCACAAATTCACCCATTGTTGATCACTCGCAAGACTCACCAGATGTTAGTCCATCATTCGACAATGGAGAGGATAAGTTATTCATTGAGGATCCACTTGATCCTTCATCTATCTTTTCCGAAAACACAAAGGATGAGTTCGTTCACTTTTCATCTACCCCTCTGTTTGATTCATCTGATCATGAGGATGCCGAAGAATTCATTGATTTTTCTGATCGTGGCGGTCATGATCCATTTGTTTCCAATTTTGATCACAATCATGAATCTATCACAGTTGATTTTTTGAAGCCACTAGTGTATGATGATCTACCTGATGATGAATTTGAGACACCCAAGACTATCGAGGCACTTCAGCATGAGTTGATGGTTATGTCAGGCCCTCACTCTCTTGAGGTTAGTCTTACTTCTTATCATGAAATCATTCAATCGTCCAAGGCTCTTCATCACTCATCTGTATGCATTGAAGATCCATCTCACACATAGATCACATTTCCTCCACTCGAAATGCATGATACCATTGCTCATGCTTTGAAGGAGTCTTACATTGCAAGCACTCATTTGCGACGCAAGTTGTCTTTGTTTCTTTCGTTTGCTTGCATGCCATAGTAAAGAGTGTGCTTTTGCTTCAAAGTTGCACATAGTGTCATACAACACAATGACAAGTCCACGGGCAGTCCGTCATGCACATGCACTCGCTTATGTCCCGTGGGAAATTTGAAACACAAAGTGTGGATGTCTTCATTGTTATACCTTTCCTATATGCTAGTCCACAAAATTGGGTTACTCGCGGACCAAGCATTCACCCACATGGGTCTACCAATGTGCCAGTGGATGCATTAGAAGTATCACTTCATGTGATCATGCCCATGCACTGTTAGTGTAGGAGCAAGAGTAGTGTTTTCTTTCATTTGTTTGCTTGCATCTTTGTTTTCTTTCATGATTTGATTACTTTATTGTTTGCTTGCTTATTTGTTTGCTTGCTTTGCTCTCATTTTTGCTTATGCTTTTGCATGGATTTGTTGTTAGTTGGTTTGCTTGTTTTGTTTGTAGGTTAGTTTGCATAAAACCATGTGTGACTCATGAAATGAGCTGGGTAAAGTATAAGAGGGTTTGTACAAATATCGCTACTTGGTTATTTGTTATCTTGCCTCTGTATGATGAACTTGTTACTCTTAGACCATGATACATCGAAGGAAAATACTTACTCTTCGAAATGAACCTTGGTGTAAACACAACGCTTGTGCACTAACTAGTGTCACCTTCTCTAGTCAATTGTTTTTGGGTTAACCCTTGTCAGCTCAGTCAAGTAGAGTAAGGTGAAGGGGAAAACCTTAACATGCATGTGAGAGATACAATAAACTATTTCTCTATTAGAACAACCTCTTCTACTCTCAATAAGTCAGGATCCATCTTCTACCTCTAAAATGATTGAGTGCTATTCACAGTGAAAATGAAACTGAAAAAACAAAAAATGTCAAAAAATTCAAACTGAAAAATGAATAAGGCGAAAGAAGAGAAAGGATTCTTGCGCAGGGAGGTGATGCAAGTAACTCCGCCGAGGTACTGACTAGGCTCGCTAGCATGCAGAGCCATGTTGTGTTCCTATGTGACTCCATCGAGGTACTGTCCAGGCCTGTTGGCAGTGGAGCAACACTAGAGATGAAACTAAGACTCTGACGACTATATTGCTTGTGCACCTATATACCCCTCAACCCCAATCGAAACAACTATGTTTCCTTGGCTTGGAATGTGTGTCGATTGACCAAGAGTCTGGCAGATGCTACATCTTACATCAAGCTAGTGTGAAGCCAAGATGAGATAAGAACTAAACAATACTTCCAAAGGTGTTAGACTCATTTTCCATGAACAAGGTCCATTAAGAGAGCTGGAGTTCTACCAATGTGTCACCAAGTATTGTAGCGGCTACAACCACCCTCCAAAATTTTTTCTTAGCCTGTTTTGGAGCCTCCCATACAACCCTTACACAACACTTTGTCTTGCTTCTTCAAGTACTCAAGCTTCAGTGTTTTCGTCGCACAAAGGTAACTAGTTGATCATAGTCGATCCATTCCCCTCACAGGCTGCTTACCTGGACTTGGTCCAGCTCCAGGTTGAGCATCTTCCACTTGAAAATTGCTCATTCTTTGAGGGCAACCAACCTTCCCTCCTAGAATTTCGAAATCCTCTCTAATAGCCTGCTGGGCTCGAGGATTGCACAATACTGCCAGCAAACCCTCCCAGCAGGATTTGCACAATTTTTCTTAGCAGCAGGATATTCAGCCCAGGATTTGCACAAATCTTGGCAGTAGTTAGCTGCTCTGCCTAGAAATTGCACAATTCCCTTGGGCAGTCAACCTAGCTTACAGTCAGGAATACACATTTTTCCCAAGCAGTTGAGCACTGACATGCATGGACAGTCTGGTTGACTAGTTCCACGCGGGACCGAGGAAACTTGACTTGCATGCATGCATGACTAGATCTTCCCCAATAGCAAGAGACAACATGCAAAAGGAATCCCATGTTTTAGGGAACTATTTTTAGCAGTCGGGGGTTACATGCAAAGTTGTTTTAGAAGTTTCCCTCCAAGTGTCATTTTTTCCTAGATTTGTGGCATGCGCGTCATGAGACAAAACTTATTTATTAGACGCATCATAGCTAAATAATTCACGTCAATATTGGAGTTATGACATCCAACAACACATCCAAGACTCTTAGACACATCTGGCTCAACCAATCACTCAACCTCCGAGTGAAATTTGCACAATCTTGCTCATAAGTTTCTGAGGTATGTGCTGAGTCCTTCCTCGGATTTTCTTTGTTTTCAATGACATATTTCTTTCCATGCATGCTGTTTGTTTCCATATCTTTCAAGTGCTCATCTATCTCAATGGCTTCCAAGAGAACAGAATCTTAGGACACTGATGGTATGGCAACTGAGAAGGTGTCCTCTGGTGTGCCGATCTATGAAGATAAGAAGATGTATCTAGACAAGGACATCAAACTGAAGTGGAAATAGGTGAATGAAACATTCGTTGGTACTTTTGGGGAAGATCTTGAATACATTCAGGTGTACATGAACATTCATAAGTCTGGCTTGTACCAGATTGCATGCAGATACCCCGTGTTCCCATGTGCGGACATGATTCATTGAATCGTCTCTCACACTGACCCCGAGATGATGACCTTGAGTAGTGTTACTGGGATAAATCTTGCAACCTTCTGGGCACGAGATTATGATGAGATGTATCAAATGATCGAACCCATGACTGTCATGACTCCCTCATTCATCTTGCCCAACAGTAGAGTCCACTCCAAAGGCATTCTGAAGGATTGGGTAACGGATCAACTCGTTTAAGGATGACCCCTAATCAAATCTATAAAACAAAGATATTGAGGAAGGCATACCAATACTTGGTAATATTCACATGTCGGCTGAGTGGCCAAGAGAGCACTGAGACCTTCCCTCAGAGTTGGGTGGTCACGTTGGACCAAATGGCTAGAGAAGGAAGACCATGCAATTGGTTTGGCATACTAGCTCATCAGTTAAAGGAGTAAGTCACGAAGGCTCAACAGTCACCCGAAGGCATACATGCAGAGATTTACATGTCCACCAACATTCTAGATGCAGTTTGTGCTCGACATAAGTTCTCGGGCTTAGAGTGGGCATGGTCACCAACAGAGATTATTGTGAGCACATATTTCAAGTTATTGTCCGAGTGTAGCTTTAGAGGAGTGATCATATGACTGTCCGACCATCTTGTCACCCCAATGTACAGGTTGATATTCAAACAGGATCCACCTTGCATGTTAGAAGAAGCGATGAAGGCATTGTTAGGCATTGCAGATTGGTATGCCTCACTGGACAACACATTCATCTGAGTGTTCAGTGCGGAGAAGCCTCCACATGTTCTGCCAAAGTTTTCTTTGGACGTGCTTGTCATGCAGGAAGTAGCATATCATGTCCCAGCCAGATTAACAACTAGAGTGCAGTGGAAGAAGAAGGCGCCTTGGCCCACTCTTCCATTGCGGATTGGGTTATACGAGATTAAAGCATCAATAAAGCGTATGTCAAAGCTGAACATATGAAGAAGTACCCGTTTGAACCTTTGAAGCTTCAATCTGTACGACCTAAATTGCATTGTGAAGGATCACTGCATGAGATTTCAGTTCAATTCGATCCATGGGGCATGTCATTGTACTGAGGACGACTCATGGAGATACTATTACAATTCCTCTAGACCCAATGAACATGTCGGTTTCACCATAGAGTGGTTAGCACATCAACATGAAGAAGGATCGCAGAGAACACCAACAGTAGCAGCAACAACAGAGGCAACAGAGCCAAGCATACCTATGCACAACAGAGGGAAGAGAAATATTATCGACCACATGGAGGAGGAACAAATCTTCAAGTTTCAAGCAGATCCACTTGTAGAACAAGCAGCTATGGCTATTCAATAGAAGAGGCAGTAGCACGATAAGCGAATTGCGTGAAGGTAGAGGGATAAAAAGAGAATGGAAGAAACAGAGAAGGAGTTGCATGAGCTGAGGGAGAAATTTCGGAAAGAGCAAGAGCTACGCCAATATGAGAAGGAAGCACAACAGTAGCAGATTCAGCAGGGGGCACATCACGTGTAGAAGGACGAAGCAACACCCGTACAAGAAGTTGATTCTTCTAAACAACTGGCATTAGGTGAACAAGGTGAACCCTCGTAGGGGCAATAATTTACTCATGAGATAGAACAGGCCCTTGAACAGTTGGACGTAGACATGGAGCAATAGGAGTTGGAACAGGACACTGATCTCATGCCTCACCAAAGAGAGATCGACTCACCTGCGTCAACACATCCAGACAATGAGCAAGTATCGGATGACCAAGGAGGCACTGATATCCTTGGTGGTCAACCAAAAGTAGAGATGCACAACATCTCCTTTGATGATTCTCATCATAGAGTTGTGTAGTCTCAGAGAGTACTGACTATGGAATTCCAAACATCCCCTACAAAATTTGAAGAGCAAGTGATCATGACTGATGTGCACGAGCATCCAACTGCATTGGCCGATGCAACTAGAGTGCATGCCGAAGCCACTAGCTCAAGTGTTCATTTTCTCATAGATGAGAATGAGAGAATGGCGAAGGAATTATAGGTGGCTAAGCAGGGAGGAGACATGGTGAAAATGTCTGCCTGAGATGAACTGAAGAAGGAAATACTAGATGAAGTATTTTCCTTGGACACAGTTATGCGGGCATTGTACTCCAAGTTTGATACCGTGGATTAGGCAGTGATTCATCCCCGTGGATGGCAGCAACGATGTGAAAGAAAAGTATGCATCTTGAAGAAAATACATACTGTTGTTGATAACATGTGAGCATGGACGATGAAGTACAAGGGAGCCCTGCTTCATTTGCCAAAGATGATGAAGGCCAATGCGGTCGAGCTACAAGCACGTATTTGGAGTCAGATCAGAAACTATGAAGACCTACCTCAACTTATCAGTAGCATACAGGCTTCCCATGCACGAGTATTCACAAGCATGGAGGTTATAGTGCACACTCATACGATCCCATCACTTGGGACCCTTACTTAGGTGAAGACCAAGAAGCTGGTCTAATAGGAGCTTGACTCGTACTTTGACGAGTTGATGTGCACTTCAAGCAGCCCAGACTTGCCTATCAGTGCATACATCATGTGCAAGTACATTGTTGGTCCAGCCACACTAAAGACAATGATGCGCATGCTCACAGTTGAGTTGGATAGAGGAGCCCAAGCAGTGTACCAAGATGATATGGAGGCAAGGTTCAGGTTTCAGATGGATGTCACAGCAAAACATACAAACACTCGCAAGGACTACCAATCTTATCATCAATATGTCACTATTGATTAGCATGAGGATGTCGAGCAGTTGGACTTCTATGTTTGTCTAATCTGAATGATGTCTAGTTTGGATTGTCCAAGCCATTGTTCACATGGGTACATGTGCATTGTAATGTTGAGTCATGTCAAGTGTAAGTCAAGCGTCAAGAGTGGATGCAACAATCATAGAGTAGGTGAAGAGTCATGAGGGTAGTTGAATGGTCACAAAGGGGAATGTCAAGGGTCACCCCACCCTTTGCTATAAATAGTCCCTCATAACTCATTGTATAGGTTTTTGGGCAGCCAAGATTCTACTAAGACTATCTTGAAGAAGCTTGGATAATATTGTAACATGCCTCGGCTTCTCCACTGCACGGAGCTAGTAAATCTCTTTGGAGGAGTTGGCTAATGTGGTTGTAACATTCCTCTATTGGGGTTAGCAGGTTTACATGGATGTATAGTATGATTGTGACTTACACTTCTTTATATAATAAGAGCCAACACATTTTTATGCATATGCTGTTATTGTAGTTGGACTGCTCTGGTTTCTTTAATGATATGTTTTGTTTAACTTATGTACTTGTGTGTGAACTGATTCACATGTAATTATAAGAATCTTGTTGTTAATGTGTTGAATATGTTGTTAATGCTGTCACTGTCTGTGTCGACTACTCCACTAGACATCAGACAGACCTTTCACTTGAAACTTTCTATGACAACCATCACACTTATCTTGGACTGATCCGTGAGTGTTGTACATGTTATCTTACCTTGTATGATGTGACTACTGCGTCCGAGTGGATTTCTCTGCCGAAAGCTGTGCATGTCCTTTGTGTTGTGTGTTCCTAGCCGAGTTGGGACTAATCCCTTTTAACATGGAACTCACCTTCACCTCCTTCTCCCTTTGAAGTGTTAGAACCTCTCATACACCTTCCTTGACTCACTACATCAGTCACATCCTTGCTACTGACAGAGTTATCTTACTTGCCTTTGTGTGACGTCACGGTCAAGGCATTACCTTACGACCCACTGTTGGGACTCCTCCACCAAACGGTTTGAGGTCTAATTGGGACTTCTTGTCGGGGAGATCTCTTTGACATGTTGGCAGGTCCAACATTGTCAACATTTCTAGCGCTAGAAGGAGGGCTTGATGACAAGTAGTGTCCTCTCATCCAGTTTTGAACCTTTGCATATATTTCATGGAGTCTTGCATTCTTCTTCCCTGAGGTGTTTTTAAAATTGTGAAGATGTCTCCATCTCGAGGAAGCTTTTCAATCTCTTGTCCACTCACACATATGATAGTGAAGGCGAAGTGGCCTGGCTTGAGCACTTACATAACTTTCTTTCCATGATTTATGAGGAAGATGAGTTTACTGATGAACATGCTAAGTTTCTGCTTGCATACACACTTTGCGAATCTCCATTTCGTTGGGTGCTGAGCCTACCGACTGACACCGTGCACTCATGTGATCACTTCTGCGATCTTATTGAAGACATGTTCTATCATTTTGATCGAGACCATATTGACCAGAAACTGTTACAACAATGGAGGGCTCCACATGAATTCGTTGTTGATTTTTGGCAGCAGTTCCGTGACTTACAATTTCAAGCTTCGAGGAGCCAGATGAAGTTCACTTATCTATGGGACCGGTTTGAGTATTGTCTTATGAAATCTGCTCGTCCCAAGAGAAAGCTTGATGTCAAGTCTCGCTCAACCTTCTTCTTTGATGGAATTGCGTAATCCCATGTGGGAGCATGCACTGTCTCAATGGACTGTTCACCTCCCTCTCATTCAATAGTTCCACCATCACCCAGTGATGCTGAGGATCATGTTTACACATCTGTTCATCCTTCACACCCTCCCAACATCACTCCACTCAATTTTTGCACAGAGTTGGTTGTGAATCCTTTGAGTTCTCATATGCACCATTTTCTTCGACCTCCATCTTCGCACTTAGGTGTTCCTTCAAATGATGTTGTCTTGTGTTCATCCATTCCAGACTCTTCACTTGTTGTGAACAAGGAACAACCCACTGACGAAGTTGGTGTTGAAAAACCAACATCCGCTGTCATTCATGAAGAGTATGAGTGGGAGATTTAACATCAACACTCGACGAAGGATGACTCCTTTCTATCCAAGTCCTCTCCATTCTTTCTTAGCTTTTTTGGTGAACCTTCCATCCATGATTTTGCATGTATGTCTTCATCCACGGATGCACCCATTGTTGACCACTCGCATGACTCACCGGATGTTAGTCCATCATTCGACAACAAAGAGGTTAAGTTATTCATTGAAGATCCACTTGATCCTTAATATATATTTTCCAGAAACATAGAGGATGAGTTTGTTCACTTTTCATCTACCCCTCTGTTTGATTCGTCTCATCACGAGGAAGTCAAGGAATTCATTGATTTTTCTGATCGTGGTGGTCATGATCCATTTGATTCTAATTTTGATCATGATCACGAATCTATCGCAATTTACTTTTTGAAGCCACCAGTGTATGATGGTATACTTGATGATGAAGTTGAGACACCCAAGACTATTGAGGCACTTCAGCCCGAGATGATGGTTATGTTAGGCCCTCGCTCGCTTGAGGTTAATCTTACTTCTAGTCATGAAATCGTTTAATCACACAAGGCTCCTCATCACTCATCTATATGCATTGAATATCCATCTCACACATAGATCACACTTCCTCCACTCGAACTGCACGATCCCATTGCTCATGATTTGGAGGAGTCTTACATTGCAAGCATTTGTTCGTAGTGCAAGTTGTCTTTGTTTCTTTCATTTGCTTACATGTCACAGTCAAGAGTGTGCTTTTGCTTCAAATTTGCACGTAGTGTCACACAACACCATGAAAAGTCCACAAATAGTTCGTCATGCACATGCACTCGCTTATGTCCCTTGGGCACTTTGAAACATAAAGTGTGGCTGTCTTCACTATTATATCTTTCCTGTATGATGGCACGCACAACTGGGTTATTCGTGGACCAATACTTCACCCATATGGGTCTACCAATGCAACGCTGGATACATTGGAAGTATCACTTCATGTGATCATGCCCATGCACTGTTAGTGTAGGAGAAGGAGTAGTGTTTGCTTTCAGTTTTTTGCTTGCATGCTTGTTTACTTTCATCCTTTTATTATTTGATTGCTCATTTGTTTGCTTTCTTTTCTCTCATTTTTGCTTCTGCTTTTGCTTGGCTTTGTTGTTAATTCGTTCATTTGTTTAGTTTGTTGGTTAGTTTGCATGAAACCATGTGTGACCCATGAAATGAGTTGGGTAAAGTACAAGAGGGTTTGCACAACTATCGCTACTTGGTTATTTGTCATCTTGCCTCTGTATGATGAACTTGTTACTCTTAGTCCATGATACCTTGAAGGAAAATACATACTCTTCGAAGTGAAACTTGGTGTAAACACAACGCTTGCGCGCTAACTAGTGTCACCTTCTCTGTTCGATTGTTTTTGGGTTAACCCTTGTCAGCTCAGTCAAGTAGAGTAAGGTGAGGGGGAAAACCTTAATAGGCACATCAGAGATACAATAAAATACTTCTCTGCTGGAACAAACTCTTCTGCTCTTAAGTCAGGATCCCTCTTTCACCTCTGAAATGAATGAGTGCTATGCACAGTGAAAATGAAAATGAAAAAAATAAAAATGTCAAAAAATTAAAAATTCAAAATGAATAAGGTGAATGAAAAGAAAGGATTCTTGTGCAGGGAAGTGATGTAAGTAGCTTTGTCGGGGTACTGACCAGGCTCGCTGGCAGCGGAGCCATGCTTGCATTCCTATGTGACTCCACCGGGGTACTTTCCAGGCCTACTGGTAGTGGAGCAACACTAGAGATGAAACTAAGACTCTGACGACTATACTTCTTGTGTGCCTATATACCCCTCAATCCCAATCGAAACACCTCTATTGCCTTGGCTTGGTATGTATGCCAATCGACCAGGAGTCTGGCAGATGCTACATCTTACATCAAGCTAATGTGAAGATAAGATGAGCTAAGAAGTGAACAATGCTTCCAGAGGTGTTGGACTAATTTTTCATGGACAAGGTCCATCCAAAGAGTTGGAGTTCTACCAGTGTGTTTCTATGTGTTGTAGCAGCTACAACCACCCTCCAAAATTTTTCCTAAGCCCATTTTGGAGCCTCCCATACCAATCTTACATAACACTTTGTGTTGCTTTGTTAAGTACTCAAACTTCAGTGTTTTCCTTGCACAAAGGCAACCTATCGATCATAGTCGATCCCTTGCCCTCACAGGCTGCTTACCTAGACTTGGTCCAGCTGCAGGCTGAGCAGCTTCCCCTTGAAAATTGTGCATTACTAGAGGGAAACTAGCCTTCCCTCCAGGAATTTCACAATCCTTTCTGACAGCTTGATGGGCTCCAGGATTGCGCAATACTGCCAGCCAACCCTCCCAGCAGGATTTGCACAATTTTTCCCAGCAGCAGGTTGTTTAGGCCAGGATTTGCCCTAATTTGGGTAGCAGTTAGCTTCTCTACCTAGAAATTGTGCAACCCCCTTAGGCGTTCAACCCATCTTACAATTAGGAATGCACATTTTTCCCAAGCAGTTGAACACTAGCATGCATGGACAGTCCGATTGACTAGTTCCACCCGGGACCGAGGAAACTTGACTTGCATGCATGCATGACTTAATCTTCTCAGAATAGCAAGAGACAACATACAAAAGGAGTCCAATGATTTAGGGAGCTATTTTTAGCAACGAGGGGTTACATAAAAAGTATTTTTAGAAGTTTCCCTCCAAGTGTCGCTTTTTCCTAGATTTGTGGCATGCACGTCATGAGACCAGTATTATTTATTTAATGTATCAGAGTTCATTCATTCAAATAGATCTTGGAGCTCTAACATCCCACAACACATCCAAGACACTTCGACAAATCTAGTTCAACTATTCACAGGTAAGTGGCCTCAACTTGTATTTTTCAACATTTCTTTCACTTTTTGTGTATTCACTTGTGTGAGTGTTGTTTTCTTGATTTCTTTGAGAACCTTTTGTTGTTTACATACATTCTAGCTTGTCCTAGCTCTAGTTCAATTTTCGTTGCTATCTCACAGCTGTCGCATGCATGACACTCTTTTGCATAGACATTCGCCCAACCAGTGAATGACCTCACCTACTTTCATGTTGATTTGTTTGTGGAATCTTCCATTCATGTTTTGCATGCATTGTTTATCACATTTTCTATCACTTAGTGTCACCATGTATTTCATCGACTTACTTGCTTTCAGTTGCCATCGGCGAGTCGGGCCAGCCTTGCCCTGGTCTCTGCCTTCACCAAGGTTGGATTGCACAATTTGGAGAGGGAAGGCTTACCTTCCTCTCCAGATTTCTGCATTTTGGCCCAGCACTGGCCCCTTGGACTGATTTGTGCATTCCTGGAGGGCAGTGGCTACTTGGCCCAAGAATTTACGCAAATTTGTCCCTGGGCCAACATTCCTTCCCAACTGGGAGTGCACATTGTGCAATCCCAATAGCCAACTACCCACTGGATTGCCCATTTCGCAGATCCAACAGCCAGTCCAACCTCCCAGTCAGTCTAGATTATCTTTTGTGTAGTTCTGGCAGCCAGTCACTCAGCCTCCCAGTGAAATTTGTGCAATCTTGCTCATCAGTTTCCTAGGTATGTGCTATGTCCTTCCTCGGATTTGCTTTGATTTCACTAGAATATTTCTTGCCATGCATGCTTTTTGTTTCCAGATCTTTCAGGTGTTCATCTGTCTCAATGGCTTCCAAGAGAACATGATCTCAAGACACTGATGGTATGGTAGCTGGGCAGGTGTCTTCTGTTCTGCTGATTTATGAAGATAAGAATATGTATCTAGACAAGGACATCAAACTGAAGTGCCAAGAGGTGAATGAAAGATTCACAGGTACTTTTGGGGAAGACCTTGAAGACTCTCAGGTGTATGTGAACATTCATAAGTCCGGCTTGTACTAAATTGCATGTAGATACCCTTTGTTCCCATGCACGGACATGATTCACTGAATCGTCTCTCACACTAACCCCGCGACGATGACCTTGAGTAGTGTCAGTGGGATGAAGTTTGCAACATTATGGGCATGAGATTATGATCAGATGTATCAGATGACCATGCCCATAACTATCATGACTCCCCCGTTTAGCTTGCCCAAAAGCAGAGACCACTCCAGATATATTCTGAAGGATTGGGTAAAGGAGCTAGCTCGTTTAAGGATGACCCCTATTAGATCTTTAAAATGAATATATTGAGGAAGGCATACCAATACTTGGTCATATTCACATGTCGACTAGTGGCTAAGCGAGCACTAAGACCTTCCCTCAGAGTTAGGTGGTCATGCTGGACCAACTGGCTAGAGAAGGAAGACCATGCAATTGGTCTGGCATACTGGCTCATTAGCTGAAGGAGAAAGTCACGAAGGCTCGACAGTCTCCCGAAGGCATGCATGCAGATATTTAAATGTCCACCTACATTCTAGATGCAATCTGTGCCTGACATAAGTTCCTGGGCTTAGAGTGGGCATGGTCACCAACGAAGACTGTTGTGAGCACATATTTCAAGTTATTGTCTGAGTGCAGTGTCAGAGGAGTGATCATATGGCTGTCTGACCATCTTGTCACCCCATTGTATAGGTTGATATTCAAACATGAACCACCCTGCATGTCAAAAGAAGCGATGAAGGCATTGTTAGGCATTACAGATTGGTATGCCTCATCGGATGATATGTTAATTTGAGTGTTCAGTGCGGAGAAACCTCCGCATATTATGCCAAAGTTTGCTTTGTATGTGCTTGTCATGCGGGAAGTAGCGTATCATGTCTCAGCCAGATTAACAGTTAGGTTGTAGTGGAAGAAGAAGGTACCTTGGCCCACTCTTCTGTTGTGGATTGGGTTATATGAGATCCAGAGCATCAAGCAAGTGGATGTCGAAGCTGAACATATGAAGAATTACCCATTCGACCTCTGAAGCTTCAATCCGTATGACCCACATTGCATTGTGAAGGCTCACTGCATGAGAGTTCAGTTCAATTGGATCCATGGGGCACGTCATTGGGCCAAGGAGGACTCATGGAGATACTGTTACAATTCCTCTAGACCAAATGAATAGGTCGATTTCACCATAAATTGGTTATCACAATAGCATGAAGCAACATCACGGAGAACACCAGCAGTTGCAACAACAACAAAGGCAACAGAGCCAAGCATACCTACGCGCAACAAAGGGAAGAGAAATATTGTCGACCGGATGGAGGAGGAACAAAGCTACAAGTTTTGAGTAGATCCACTTGTAGAACAAGCAACTATGGCTATTCAATAGAAGAGACAATAGCGTGACAAGAAAATTGCACGAAGGTAGAGGGATAAGAAGAGAATGGAAGAAGTAGAGAAGGAGTTGCATGAGCTGAGGGAGCAACTCCGAAAAGAACAAGAGCTGCGCCAACATGAGAAGGAAGTGCAAAAACAACAAATTCAGCAGGGGTGCGTCATGTGCAGATAGGCGAAGTAGCACCCGTATAAGTAGTTGATTCTTCTAAACAGCTGGCATTAGGCAAATAGGGTGAAACCTCGTAGGGGCAAGACTTTGCTCATGGGATAGAACATGTTCTTGAACAATTGGATGTAGACATGGAGTAGCAGGAGTTGGAACATGACACTGACCTCATGCCTCACCAAAGAGAGGTCGACTCACCTACTTCAATACATCCAGATGATGAGCAAGTCTCAGATGACCAAGAAGGCACTGAGATTCTTGGTGGTCAACTGGAAGCAGAGATGCACAACATCTCCTTTGAAGAATCTCATCACAGAGTTGTGCAGTCTCAGAGAGTACCGACTACGGAAAACCAAACATCCCTTATGTAATTTGAAGAGCAAGTGATTGTGACTAATGTGCACAAGCATCCAGATGCATTGACTGATGCAACTAGAGTGTATGCTGAAGCCACTAGCTCAAGTGTTCATCTTCTCATAGCTGAGAATGAGTGAATGGCGAAGGAACTACAGGTGGCCAAGCAGGGAGGATACTTGGTGAAAATGTCTGCCCGAGTTGAACTGAAGAAGGCAATACTAGATGAAGTATTGTCCTTGGACACAATTATGCAAGCATTATACTCCAAGTTTGGTACTGTGCATCAGGCAGTCCTTCATCTCCACGGATGGTAGCAACGATGTGTAAGAAGAGTACACATCTTGAAGAACATACATACTGTTGTTGATAACATGCAAGCATGGATGATGAAGTACAAGGGAGCCCCGCTTCATTTGCTGAAGATGATGAAGGCCAAAGTGGTCGAGCAACAAGCACGTATCCAGAGTCAAATCCAAAATTATGAGGACCTACCTCAACTCATCACTAGCATACAGGCTTCCCATGCATGAGTATTCAAAAGCATGGTAGTTATAGTGCACACTCATATGATCCCATCACTTGGGACCCTTACTCAGGTGAAGACCAAGAAGCAGGTCCAATAGGAGCTTGACTTGTACTTCGATGAGCTGATGTACATCACCACCAGCCTAGACTTTCCTATTAGTGCAGACATCATGCGCAAGTACGTTTCTGGTCCAACCACTCTAAAGAAGATGATGCACTTGCTCATAGACGAGTTGGACAGAGGAGCCTGAGTAGTGTACCCAGATGGTATGGAGGCAAGGTTCAGGTTTTAGACGGATGTCACAGCGAAACACACAAACACTCTCAAGGACTACCAATCTTGGCATTAAGATGTCACTGTTGATCAACATGAGGATGTTGAGCAGTTGGACTTCTATGGGTTTCTAAGTCTGAATGATGTCTAGTTTGGCTTATCCAAGCCATTGTTCACACGGGTACATGTGCATTGTAATGTTGAGTCATGTCAAGTGTAAGTCAAGTGTCAAGAGTGGATGTAACAGTCATAGAGTAGGTGAAGAGTCATGAGGGTAGTTGAATGGTCACAAAGGGGAATGTTAAGGGTCACCCCATCCATTTCTATAAATAGTCCCTCATAACTCATTGTATAGGCTTTTGGTAAGCCAAGCTTCTACTAAGACTATCTTGAAGAAGGCTTGGACAATATTGTAACGTGCCTTGGCTTCTCCACTACACAGAGCTAATACATCTCTTTGGAGGAGTAGGTGGATGTGGTTGTAATGTTCCACTGTTGGGGCTAATAGGTTTACATGGATGTATTTTATGATTGTGACTTACACTTCGTTATTAATAAAAGCCAACACATTTTCATGCATATGTTATTATTGTAGTTGGACTGCTCTGGTTTCTTTAATGATATGTGTTGTTTAACTTACATACTTGTGTATGAACTGATTCACATGCAATTATAAGAATCTTGTTGTTAATGTTTTGCATATGTTGTTAATGCTGTCACCATCCGTGTCGACTGCTCTGCTGGACATCAGACAAACCTTTCACTTGAAACTTGATATAAAAACCGTCACACTCATCTCAGACTGATCTGTGAGTGTTGTACATGTTATCTTACCTTGTATGATGTGACTACCGCATCTGAGTGGACTACTCCACTGGAAGTTGTGCATGTCCTTTGTGTTGTGTGTTCCTACCCGAGTTGGGACTGATCCCATTCAACCTGGAACTCACCTTCACCTCCTTCTCCCTTCGAACTTTTGGAACCTCTCATACACCTTCCTTGACTCACAACATCATTCACACCCTTGCTACTGACAGAGTTATCTTACTTGCCTCTATGCGACATCGTGGTCAAGGCATTACCTTACGACCCACTGCTGGGACTCCTACACCAAACGGTCTAAGGTCTAATTGGGACTTCTTATCGGGGAGATCCCTTTGACATGTTGGTGGGTCCAACACCGTCAACAATCACATATAATCTCAATAAGAGAATGGAATTTACTCTTTGACTTTCCTAAGAAACGAGTAAGAAACTCATTCTTTTAATTCACAAAAAATAATATTTCTTTTCTTGACAAGTACAAAGATTGAAATTACATTTATAAATTCTGAACGTAGTTACTCTTTCTTCAACAATCCCTATTAACTAGGGAGGGATTTACAATGGTACTTGGTTAATCTCAATCTGAAGAATTTCTCATAAGAAGAATCAGATTGGTAATCCCATCTGTATTGCATCATATCAATCAACCTTATCATAATGGAAGGCCTAGACTAACATCTCTCCATGAGACCATGAGCTACAATGCTGGCGAGACCAATGATTTATAGACATCTTCATCATTGTCTCTCAAGGTACATACCCACCCGGGTGTTCACTGAGTATGACCTTCTGGGACTATTCTTATCTTGGGTTCCATCCCTCAAAGAATATCAACCCTCATGCCTACTCTTGTCTTGGATTTTCTACACATCCTCAAAGAGTATCAGATTCCAGACGATTACCCAATCCTCCCATTATTTCTTCCCAAGTGAAGAAAAGAATGTTGTGTCTACCATGTGTGTACATTTCCATTCATGGTCTACATCTAGACTTATGGCTGTTAGTCCTGGTCTAGTGCATGACACATGACATGGAAAAACACAATTGTCACTCCTTTGTAATCAGGGGCGATCTTAATTCAAACTTCCTCTTAATCAGGGACTTATTAGAGCTCCCTCTTACCAAGGGATTCTCTTTTTCATCAACAACTTCTTCTTTGTGGGTCCTTCAGTTTCTTGATCAACTTATTTCCTTGATGTCATAAAAGTCAATTGAGATTCATTCTTTTAAGGCATATGCCATCCATCATTTTCCTTCATGGTTCGTCACGTTATTCCTTTCTTCATGGAAAGTGGCCTTCTTGATACACATATGGAACCTTCGTCATATGGATACTTTTTCATCATTGTTTCTTTCAAGGATTTCCATCCACCACATGAATGCTAGTTGTACTTGTACTTACAACTCTTGTTCCAGTAGCTCTGCTTGAACTCATCCAGATATTATTCAAGAAATCAAAGCATAACATTAATTCAAATAGTACCTTATGGGATGGTTCTTTATCATGAAATCTTCTCGTGGGTATCAACATAATACATACATGTTGACACATCTCCCAAAGTTATCCATTGTCAAGGGTATCCTTCTTTTTTAAACTTTCATCAGAGTATTCACATCCTTCCAGGATATTTCCTAGTCAAATCTTATTGGTCTATTGGATTTTGATTTCCTTCATCATGGTTGCATATATCACGATCTCTTCCTTCCTTATTCCATTCTAGGAGCTTTCAATAAGAGTTTCTTAACTCTAGTCAACCACCTCATACTTCATATGAGGACATATTATGTTGATTTTATTTTAGTGTGACTTGATGCCTTCCTGCATCCTTTTAGAGGAGGAGATACTTTTTCTCTTGATCATGTTTCTCAATATAGAAGTAATGATCCATGTTACCTGCAACTATATGACTTGATATTATAATATTAAACAAAAGAATACATACCTTATTTTACCTTCAGGTCAACGAGGCTTCTTCTAACAACTTCCTTGATTGAAAGATATTCAATCCCTTGATGTGCTTCAGGTAATCACATCATTATCCCATGAATTCCATAATTTTGAGTTCCTGATGAAACACTTGTTCCCTCTCTAGATTAGTGAAGCCTTCGATGAGGATTCCTTCAGAGAATCTTGAGGATCTTGCATATCTCTATTTGACAGATGTTTCCTTTTTGCTGTAATGTATGATGAGGGTTGTCTTGGATGACATATTTCTTTCCTTCAATGTTCAATGATATTCCTAAGAGCTATGTTTGACTACCATGGATTTTGTCTTTCATGATTCCCATGTTGATGTTACAAGTTCTTTTTTCTAATGCTTCCATGATGCCATGATGAATCTTATTATCATCGTCATATCTTATAGGACAAGATTTAGGAGCTTATGATGGGACCCTTTTTGTGAGGAATACTATCTTAGTCATATGAGAGATTTGTTACTTCCTATTTCCTTGGCACTTTTCTTCAGCTTCCTCCATCTTTCAATGATATGAGCTTCCAAAATCTTTCTATAGCATTGAGTCTTAGCTATACTTATTCTATATTTCTTTTCTTGAGGACCAAGATTTTGTGTAGGTCTATGTGCTGTGACCTTCTTTACTATAATTTTAGAGAATATATCTTCTAGGATTTCATATATATCTCTTTATGTCTCCTCTTTTAGCATGTGAGGATATTTGAGTGATTTCATATGATTCCTATGAGTCTCTTGATACATTCAAGTATTGTTTGACCTTCAGAGACCTTTCCATAGACATAAATGATTTCTCTTTTCTATGAGGATTATGACAATCCTCCTTATTTTATGCAAGGAATTTTTTCTTGAGGACTATGGCTATCCTTCAATATTTTTGTTTTCTTGCAAAACAAAGTTATTAAACCAAAAACAAGAAATATACTTACTTGGCATTTGAAGAGGAGATCTTCACATTGATGCTTCTTTTGCTTGAGCTTCCCATCATGAACCACTAGTATCCTTTTACCAAAAATTCTTTGGAAACCTTCTAGCATCACACCATTTGTGATCTTGAAATCACCCAGGTTCAGAGTTGGGCATGGAATCCCCCCAAGACATGTTTTGGGGCTCAAAGCCCAAGTTTTGACCGAATCTTGTTGTAAAGCTCCGCGAATTGCTGGCGCGGGGTGCGAAAGTATGATAGAATCACCGGGTTGTCTGCCCTAGTTTTGTAATGTAATTTTGGCTGGATAGACCTACCCATGGTCTACGGACCATGGGTTGTATAAATAGAGCGATGCTCTAAGTGTAAAAAAGGGAGAGACAATAGAAATAGAATAGAAGCATGAGAAGCCTGAGTGATTGAGTCGCAAAGTGAAGTGTGTCTTTGGGTCGTAGAGTAGGATAAGGCTCTGCAGCTGAGTGTGCAAAGGCCTAGTAGTCCGCAGTTGAGTGCACGGACCCATGCAGTTGAGTGCACAGGGCGAGTCGAGTCTGTAACTGTGGAAATAATGAATAAAGAGAATTTTGGTTATAATTCTGTGTATCTGTTCTTGGGGTAATGCATGATTGATATCATTTGCAAATATACTGTTTATTTACTGCGTGCACATGTATGAATGTTTTATGTTGTTAAGTATAACTTAAAGCACTACAGTAGGCAAAGATAATTAACTAAAATTGGAATATAAGCAAGGTCTTGAGTAATAACGCAGAGCGCGACGCTCAACCCCTGGGTAGGGCTACGTGAAGGCAGTCTATCAGGCTGCAAGGAATGGGAAAGTGCATGAAGCAACCTACTGCTAGGGACAAAACGATGACCAGTTGAACTCATCAGACATCTCCAGGGTTCAGAAATTTGGTTCTAGCACCCTCCCATACTACTTCGGGTGATACCTCAGTCCGCGCTTCACGGACTGTTGTCGAAAGGGCCAGTAGTATCAGGATTTGTTTGGCTAATTAACTCCGAACCTGGTACAGGACCCAACAAGCAAACATTTATGATCTTGGGATCATCTTGACTCCCAATTCATATTTAAGCATTTGAGCACATTGACGACATTCTAGTGATACTACTATCCCATAAGTGAACTTTTTCAATATTCCTTGGAGTGCATCATCAAATACCTACATCAAGAATTATCCAAACCATGATAGTGATATAGAGAGGATTATGTTTTGAATTGAGCATCATGCTGTTTAAGATTCAAGACTTTGACAAGTATTTTGTTATGACACTGTATCGAGACAGTGCTGTCTTTGTGTATAGAGGAACTGTATAGAGAGATTGTCTTATCACCAAAATTGCCTTCTTGCAGTGACTATATTGAGACAATGGTATAATATGGATTGTGAGAGGCACTTCTTGGATCATATATTCCAAGACTCTAATTTATCTCATAGAGAAGGTACAATGATTAAGAATTGAGGATCTGAGGAGTGGTACTGATATATTACATCAAAATGAACATGAGTTGAGTGCATGACTGTAATCGCTGAAGTTGATATTCCATGTACTATTGGAGACTTGCTCCTTCAAACATTCCAACTTGCTTTGATGTCCTCGAAGACAGAACTTTGTATGTCTATTTTCTGCCCTTCCTTAGACTGCAACCATATCTCTGATACCATATTGAAGAATCTAGGGCAATTGGGATTAATGCGATTCTTCTATACTTGATAAAAATTTGTGAAGTGCTTTAAGAATTTATCTTAGTTTCATCTTCTTCTTATTATTAGTGTGTGCAATGGCTTCATCAAACTGCTATCAAAACAAAGAGACAAGAACACAAGATGTTTGTCTTTCTGCCAGGGCGAAAACCTCCCCCTCTTGGAGAAGAAAACCCACTCGTAATTCTTCTTATAGAGATTCCAATTGATGAACACCAAGACCATAACCCTTGACCTACTATGTGACTGTCAAGACACCAATCCTCTTATGTGTCATTGTTTCAATCATAATCACTGTTGCTTCATTGAGGTCATCATTGAGATCTTTAAAGCTGCTTCTATCATTGAGACCATGACTGTGCATTCACTGATATGATCACTGTATACTTACTGAAATCATCATTGTACATTCACTTAGATTATTACTGTACTATTATGGACATCATATATGTACCAACAAAATATTTATACTGAAGATGCACCAAAATATTTCATTATAATGATGACTTCATAATTATATCTTCATGAAATCACTCCGTCGAGATTATGACTACATTCAGAATATGAGACAGAGTGTATCTCTATGGGATCACCAAGATCCTTGTCATGACACTTACACCTTGAGTATTCCTAAAGAGTATGCAGGATGTGTAATGAGACCATGCCTTCAAAATTGAGACCATACCTTCATCTTGAGACAGAGACTATGATTTTTATGTATCATGAATTCATTTAGTATGTCGAGACTGTGATCATGTGGTGGCTGAGACACATAAACGTTATCACTGTATTTACCCATCCGAATTATCCTCCTATAGTGCGAATCACAGAGATCATACCCTTCCAAAGATTGTAGAGGATCCTCACTCTTGTAATGTGGATCCTTGACTTGTAGCTACCATCTAAAACTTCAGAGGAATGTGTGTTCTATTCTCTGATTTTGCATAAACCCTAGCTGTATATTTATAGTGGCCAGGCTAAGCATTTTAGCTGACATGACAATGTGAATGGTTGTGAATTCTTATAGAGCCGACATGACTGTTCTAGTTAATTCATTTGCAGGCCGACACGACTGTTCTTAATAATTCATTTTGCTTGCTGCTTTCTTCAAGGGGATGGTGCTTAGCTTGGAGGGCTTTTATCTAGACACTAGGTTGACTTATTTACATTACATATAAGCTCAACAAGAGCATGAAATTGACTCTTTGAATTTCCTAAGAAATGAGCAAGAAACTCATTCTTTTAATCCACAAAAAGAATATTTCTTTTCTTGACAAGTAGAAAGATCAAAATTACATTTGTAAATTTTGAAACTAATTACTCTTTCTTCAACACTCCCTCTTAACTAAGGAGGTATTTACAATGGTACTTGGTTATTATCAATCTAAAGAATTTCTCATAAGAAGAATTATATTGGTAATCCCATATGTATAGCATCATATCAATCAACATTGTTAGAGTGCAAGGCCTTGACTAACAGCTCCATCTCTCCATGAGACGATGAGCTACAATGCTGGCAAGACCAATGATTTATAGACACCTTCATAATTTTCTCTCAAGGTACATACCCACCTGGGTGTTCACTGAGTATGACCTTCTAGGACTATTCTTATGTTGGGTTCCAACCCCCAAAGAATATCAATCTTCTTGCCTACTCTTGTCTTGTATGCCCTACACATCCTCGAAGAGTATTAGATGCCAAATGATTACCCAATAATCCCATTATTTCTTCCTAAGTGAAGACAAGAATGTTGTTTCTACCATGTGTCTACATTTCCATTCATGGCCTTCATCTAGATTTATGGGTGTTAGTCCTGGTTTAGTGCATGACACATGGCATGGAAAAACAGAATTATCACTCCTTTGTAATCAAGGGTGATCTTAATTCAAAATTACTCTTGATCGGGGACTTGTCAGAGCTCCCTCTTACCAAAGGATTCTCCTTTTCATCAAAAAATTCTTCTTTGTGGGTCCTTTAGCTGCTTGATCAACTTCTTTCCTTGATGTCATAAAATTTAGTTGAGCTTCTTTGTTGTAGGGCATAGGCCATCCATATCTTTCCTTCTTGGTTCGTCACGTCATTCCTTTCTTCATGGAAAGTGGCCTTCTTAATACATATTTGGAACCTTCGTCATATGGCTACCTCTTCATCATTTTCTTTCAAGGATTTCCATCCACCGCATGAATGCCAGTTGTACTTTTACTTACAAATCTTGTTCTAGTAGCCCTGCATGAACTCATCCAGATATTATTCGAGAAATCAAAGCATAACATTAAATCAAATAGTACCTTACTTGATGGATCTTCATCATGACATCTTCCTATGGGTATCAACATCCTACATACATGTTGACACATCTCCCAAAGTTATCCATTATCAAGGGTATCCTTCTTTTTCAAACTTTCATCAGAGTCTTCAAATCCTTCCAAGATATTTCCTAGTCAAATCTTCTTGGTCTATTGGATGTTGATTGCCTTCATCATGGTTGCATATCTCATGATATCTTCCTTCCTTACTCATTCCATTCTATGAGCTTTCAATCAGAGTTTCTTAACTGTAGTCAACCACCTCATACTTCATTTGAAGACATATTATGTTGATTTTATTTTAGTGTGACTTGATGCCTTCCTGCATCCTTTTAGATGAGGAGATCCTTTTTCTCTTGATCATGCTTCTCAAGATAGAAGTAATGATCCATGTTACCTGCAACCATATGACATGATATTATAATATTAAACACAAGCATACATGCCTTATTTTACGTTCAGTTCATCGAGGCTTCTTACAACATCTTCCTTGATTGAAGAGATCTTCAATCCCTTTATCTACTTCATGTCATCACATCATTATCCCATGAATTCCATAAGTTGGAGTTCTTGATGAAACACTTTCTCCCTCTCTAGATTAGTGAACCCTTCGACGAGGATTCCTTTAGAGAATCTTGAGGATCTTGCATATCCCTATCTAGAAGATGTTTCCTTTTTTCCTTAATGTATGATGAGCTTTGTGCTGGATAACATCTTTCTTTCCTTCAATGATCAATGACATTCCCAAGAGCTATGTTTAACTGCCATGGATTTTGTCTTTCATGATTCCCATGGTGATGTTACGAGCTCTTGTTTCTAATGCTTCCATGATGCCATAATGCATCTTATTATCATAAGCATATCTTATAGCAAAAGATTTAGGAACTTATGATGGGACCCTTTTTGTGAGGAATACTATCTTAGTCATAGGAGAGATTTGTTACTTCCTCTTTCGTTGGCTGTTTTCTTCCGCTTCCTCTATATTTAATTGATATGAGCTTCCACAATATTTCTATAGCATTGAGTCCTAGCCATACTGATTCTATCTTGCTTTGCTTGAGGACTGAGCTTTTTTGTAGGTCTAAGTGCTGTGACCTTCTTTACTATAATTTCAGAGAATATATCTTCTAGGATTTCATGTATCTCTCTTTATGTCTCCTCTTTTAGCATGTGAGGATCTTTCAGTGATTTCATATGATTCCTATGAGTCTCTTGATACATTCAAGTATCGTTTGACCTTCAGAGACCTTTCCATAAACATCAATGATTTCTCTTTTCTATGAGGATTATGAAAATCCTCCTTATTTTATGCAAGGACCTTTTTCATGAGGACTATGATTATCCTTCAATAGTTATATTTTCTTGCAAAACAAATTTATTAAACCAAAAACAAGAAAGATACTTACTTGGCATGTGATGCTTCTTTTGCTTGAGCCTCCCATTATGAACCACTAGGATCCTTTTACAAAAAATTCTTTGGAAACCTTCTAGCATCATGCCATTTGTGATCTAGACATCATCGAGACTGCTTTATGATCTTTGGATCATCTTGACTCCTAATTAATATTTAAGTTATTTGAGCACATTGTGGACATGCTAGTGATACTGCTATCCCACAAGTGGAATTTTTCAATATTCCTTGGAGTGCATAAACAAACACCTACATCTAGCATTATCCAAACCATTATTGGGTTGTGTTATATTCTTTCCATGACTAGCCCCAGTAGTTAAAACAGGGGGTTAGAGGGGGTCAGAGTACACCCTTAGTTGCACCGGGCGCAACGCGGGGGGTGGTGGGGCGGGCAACGCCCCAGGATTTTTTTTTTTGGACCCTATATTAGGTGGGAAGACCTAGCTATGGTTTTGTGCATTAATTTCACACATGGTTTTGGGCGTGATGGTTTTTGGTCCATGGTATTTTGTAGATCCAGTTAAGGGAACTACAATTAGGTTCTAATCCAGGGTTAATGGATTGGGGTTTATGGATCCTTCGACATGTATATATATGTATTGTAACATTGAAAGGAACATAATGAAAAACCAATTTAGTAGTCCCGGTTTTGGGATCCAAGGGAAATATCTGTGTATATTTGTTTTATATGTTATCTCTCACCATTGTTTATTTTCAATTTTTAGAATTTGTATGTAGGTAATTTCTATATGGGGTTAAAACCTACATTTGGTATTGGAGCTGTTTTGGCTTCAAGGGGATGCCTTTGCTATTGAGGGGCTTTTCTCAGGCATGTGGTAGACCTTGTTTAGTGGGAGATATATGGGATCAATCCTTGTGGTCAAAGAAGATAGTGAGAAGTGGAAAGATAGAGATCGAGAAATTTAATGGTCATAGTTTTGAGTTGTGGAAACTCAAGATGGAGGATTTGTTGGTGGATAAAGGTTAGTGGATCACAATAGATTCATGTACTAAACCAACGAAAATGTCCGATGAAGACTGGAAGAAGTTGGATCGAAAGGCAGAAATCACAACACAATTGTGTGTCTCAGATTTAGTATTGCTGACTGTATCAGGGGAAGCTATGGTGAAGGCTTTGTGGGAAAAGTTAGGGACTTTGTACCAATCTAAGTCTCTTGTGAATAAATAGTTCCTACCGAAAAAGATATATAACCTGAGGATGAAAGATGGAGACTCGATGACAGAGCATATGAACACATTTAATATTGTGGTAAGCCAGTTATTATCTATTGATATTATAATTTTAGATGAAGATAAGTGCATCAATTTGTTGTGTTCTCTACCAGATTTGTGGGATAGTCTAGCTGTTGCAATAGGTAGTAATGCAACTGCCTTACAATTTGATGAAATATTCTCATCCTTGTTGATGAAGGAGATGAGACAGAAAAATATGGAGAGCCAGAATGGTGATTCCTTGTTTGTATGAGGACGGTCCCAGAACAAAAACAAAAATAATTCCTTGAGTGGGAGATCTAAATCTAGAGGGAGATCTAAATCTCTAGGAAAATCTGTAAAGGTGTGCTGGAAATGCGGAAAGGAAGGGCACTACAAAAGGGATTGTAAATCTAAAGTTCCCAAGAAAGGAAAGGGATCTGATGATGCTCTTTTAGTAGAGGCGAAAACCACCTCAGATGAAGGTGGGGATATGTCCTTCACTTCTTCTTCAAGTACACATGTAGATCATGAGGTATGGTTGATTGACTCAAGTGCATCCTTTCACTTCACTCCCTTTAGAGAGTGGTTTTGTGAGTATAAGAAATATGATGGTGGTGATGTCTTCTTAGGGGATGACAATAAGACTAGAATCATTGGTCACAGAAAAGTTAAGTTGAATTTTCAAGGTGGAAGGATTAGAACACTTCCGGATGTTCTGCATTTTCTCACATTAGCCAGAAATCTAATTTCTATAAGCAAGTTGGATGATGCAGGTGTAAAAATAGTGTTCAAGAAAGATACCCGCAAAATGGTTTAGGGAGCACTGGTATTGATGCGAGGAGTTTAGATTGGAACTAGGTACAAGCTACAAGGTAGAAATGTTATTGATGGGTGCAACAATTTTGTGGTTCCTGAAAGTGGAGTAGAAAATCTAGTGGTCTCTGGAGAAAATACCATGCTATGGCATCAAAGGCTTGGACATATTGGAGAGAAGGGTCTTCGAATACTTCATGGTAAAGGTATGGTAGA
>APFE030666337.1:24735-35278 GCA_000404065.3 Pinus taeda | reverse complement strand
TTTATCTAGGATTTGAAGACCCAATTGTTCTCCAAATTTGTCATGAAAGATCTTGGTGCTGCAAACTATATTTTGGGCATGGAAATTAAATGAGATCAGGCAAAGAGGAAGCTCTAGTTAAACCAGAGGAAGTATGCCGAGACAATACTGCAGAGGTTTAATATGCAGGATAGTAAACCGGTGAAGGTTCCTATTTCTATAGGTGTAAAGTTATTTGTTGAACAGTGTCCCAAGACACAAGAAGAGGAAGAGGACATGTCCCGTGGTCCATATGCAAGTGAAGTCGGTAGCATGATGTATGCAATGGTATGTACTAGACCAGACATTACACATGAAGTGGGAGTATTGAGCAGGTTTATGTCAAAACCAGGGAAGGAGAATTAGACAACAATGAAACGGGTTTTCAAGTATTTGCGTGGCACTATGGTTTGTGCTACTAAGGAAGACTAGGATTGGACAAATTTTTGGACATCCGTGGCTTTGTTGATGTAGACTGAGCTGGAGATCTAGATCAGAGAAGATCTACAAGTGGGTATGTGTTTAACCTATTTGGAGGTGCACTTAGTTGGATGAGTAAGAGATAGAATACATGACAACCACTCATGCAAGCAAGGAAGTAGTTTGGTTGCAAATATTGTGTTCAAGTATGGGGTTAATACAACAAGTTATAAGGATAGGTTGTGACAATGAAAGTACAATTTTCTTGGCAAAGAACCCTGCTTATCATTCAAAGGCAAAGCAGATTGATGTTCAATATTATTTTGTGATCGATATGGTAGAAGACAAAAAGGTGTTTCTGGTAAAGGTGGACACTTTGAAGAATACTGCATATGCATTGAAAAAGTTTGTGAGCTTTGAGAAGTTCTCTTGGTGTAGAGAATCAATGGGCATTGCAGGGCTGGATCAATGAAGAAGCTTTCCTGTGGACAAAAAACAACAAGTGGAAAAATGTTGGGTTGTGTTATATTCTTTCCACGACTAGCCCCAGTAGTTAAGTCGGGGGGTTAGAGGGGGCCAAAGCACCTCCTTCGTTTCACCGGGCACAACACCACAATATTTTTTTTTTGACCCTATATTAGGTGGCTGGACCTACCTATGGTTTCGTGCATAGATTTCACACATGGTTTTGGGCGCGATGGTTTTTGGTCCATGGTATTTTGTAGCTCCGGTCAAGGGAACTACGGTTATGTTCTAATCCAGGGTTAATGGATGTTTTGGCATGTATATATATGTATTATAACATTGAAAGGAACATAATGAAAAATGAATCTAGTAGTACCGGTTTTGTGATGTAGGCGAAAATCTCTATGTATATTTTTTTTATGTGTTATGCTCTCACCATTTTTTTTTTTAGAATTCATATGTAGGTAATTTCTATATGGGGTTAAAACCTACAACCATGATAGTGATATATAGAGGTTTATGTTTTGATCTGAGCATCATGCTATTTAAGATCCAAGGCTATGACAAGTATTTTTTTATGACACTGTATCAAGATAGTGATGTCTTTGTGTATAGAGGCATTGCATAGAGAGATTGTATTCTCACTAAAACTGCCTTCTTGCAGTGACTATATTGAGATAGTGGTATAATATGGATTGTGAGAAGCACTCCTTGGATCATATATTCCAAGGCTATAATTTATCTCATAGAGAAGGTTCAGTGATCAAGAAGCGAGGATCCCAGTAGTGGTACTGATATATTCCATCAAACTAAACATGAGTTGAGTGCATGACTGTAATCGTTATAGTTGATATTCCATGTACTATTGTATACTTTCTCCTTCAAACCTTCAAACTTTCTTTGATGTCTTCGAAGACAGATATTTGTATGTCCATTTTCTGCCCTTCCTTAGACTGCAACCATAACTTTGATACCATGTTGACGAATCTAGGGAAAATGGGATTAATGTGATTCTTCTAGACTTGATAACAATTTGTGAAGTGATCTTAGAATTTATCTTAGTTTGATCTTCTTCTTCTTATTAGTGTGTGTGATTGCTTCATCAAACTGTTATCAAAACAAAGAGAAAAAGACACAATAAGTTTGGCTTTCTACCAGGGCCAAAACCTCTCCCTCTTGGAGAGGAAAACCTGCACGTAATTCTTCTTATAGATATTCCAATTGAAGAACACCAAGACCATAACCCTTGACCTACTATGCAACTCCAAGATCAAGACACCAATCCTCTTATGTGTCATTGTTGTGATCATCATGAATGTTGCTTCATCGAGGTCATCATTCAGATCTTCATAGCTGATTATATCATCGAGATCATGACTGTGAATTCACTGATATCATCACTGTATACTTACTGAAATCATCATTGTACATTCACTTAGATTATTACTGTACTATTATGGAGATCATAGTTGCACCAACGAAATATTTATACTGAAGTTGCACCAAAATATTTCATTATAATGATGACTTCATAATTATATCTTCATGAAATCACTCCACCAAGATTATGATTGTGTTCAGAATATGAGACAGAATCTCTCTCTGTGGGATCATTGAGATCCTTGTCATCACACTTACCCCTTGACTGTTCCTAAAGAGTATGTAGGGTGTGTATCGAGACCATGCCTTCAAAACTAAGACCATACCTTCATATTGAGATAGCGACTGTGATTTGTATGTATCATGTATTCATTTAGTATGCTGAGACTGTGATCATGAGGTGGCTCAGAAACAAAGACAATATCACTGTATTTACCCATCTGAATTATCCTCCTGTAGTGCGGATCAAAAAGAGCATACCCTTCTAAAGACTGTAGAGGATCCTCACTCCTGTAATGTGGATCCTTGACTTGTAGCTACCATCCAAAACTTCAGAGGAATGCGTGTTTTGTTCTCTACTTTTACATAAACCCTAGCCACATATTTATAGTGGTAAGCATGAGCATTTGAGCTGACATGGCAATGTGAACGATTGTGACTTCTTATTGAGTCAACATAATTGTGCTAGTTAATTCATTTGTAGGCCGACATGACTGTTCTTAATGATTCATTTTTCTTGCTGCCTTCTTCAAGGGGATGGTGCTTGTCTAGGAGGGATTTGATCTAGACACTAGGTTGACTTATTTACATTACATATAAGCTCAAGAAGAGCATGAAATTGACTCTTTGAATTTCCTAAGAAATGAGAAAGAAAATAATTCTTTTAATTTACAAAAAATAATATTTCTTTTCTTGACAAGTACAAAGATCAAAATTACATTTGTAAATTCCGAACCTAGTTACTCTTTCTTCAACAATTCCAACTCTTCCAAGCTCATCATGACAGTGAGTGAACTTGGTCAAGTATTTTAGAATGGAGTCGCCCTTCTCCATCTTGATTGTTAGGTCCCTATACTACTAGTGTAACCCCTTATTGTTATTAGTACAACCCCCTTATTATATTGTTGTGCCCATGTAGTCCCCATATTGCTATTATTGTGCCCCATAGAAGCCCACTATTCTTATTATTGTGCCGTTAAATTATTATTGTTAGGTCGGCTCTGATTATATTATGACCCCTTAGACTCCTATATATAGAAAGGAGGTCTTGTCATTTGTATCATCCAAGAATTATTCATTTGTGTAATTAAAGGAGGTTTCCCCCTCGAAGAGGCTAAATTCTAAGGCATTGATCTATCTTTTCTATCTTTTTGTGAGTTGGTTTCCTAACATTTGATATCAGAGCTTTGGATCCTAGGGTTTTGTTGCTCCAAACAGGTCATTATGGAATTTTCGCTATAACTTTTTTCTGCGACGTTTCAGAAGCTAAAAAAAACCAATTTTAGAAGGAACCATTCTGAATCTTGGCTCCAAATTTCAGATCATGTTTCACTATATTTTTGGAGATATAATATGAGGAAGTTAGGGTTTTTTTCAGACCCCCGAATTACATTCCAAACAGGTCACCTAGGGAAAATTGTCATAACTGTCTCTCTGAGCATCAGATTGAAATTTCATAAGAAGTTACAGAAAGAGGATAGACTGTAGTTTCCTGTGTATATTTTTTAGATCCGAAGGCCAAAACAGTGATGCATGGAACTTCATACAAGTTCGCTCTTCTGAAAAGGTATATAATTAGGTCATGTTGGGAGATTGTGCATAACTCTTTCTTGGATAATCCAATTTCGATCAGACTGGTGGCATTGGAAAGAGGATGTAGAGGGCTACTGCAGGTCGCAATTTCAGAACTGGAAGATCCGAAATTACAAAGTTATAGTCATTTCAAGCTCGAGATTCGAAAATCAAGAAAAGGCGATATGAGGAAGTTTGATGGCAAGGATCCGGTAAATTGGATACTACAGATGGAGGAATATTTTGATCTACATGGTGTACCACTGTTACAAAAGGTACGTATTGCCATCTAATTATTTAGAACCGAATCAATTTTTATGGTATAAAGGGCTTTGTTCTCATAAACCACTTGTCACCTGGTAAATTTTCATGGAGGAAATGATAACACATTATGAGGATACCGAGAGCAACACCTTCTTTAACCAATTGATAAATCTCAAACAAAAGGGTTCAATGGAAAAGCACACTAAGGACATTCAAAAATTGAATATAAGGTTAATTTATATTATAGATAAGCAAAAGATAAATAGTATTATCTATGCCATGGAAGCTGATATTAATGGTATGAAAGCATATTGGAAGAAAGGCATGGAAGATTTGAAGAAAGACATGGGAGGTTTGAAGGAAGGTGGGACAAAGCTGCTACAAGAAAGGCCTCTGAATGACGAAAAGGATCAAGAAACATCAAAAGAAGAGGATATACACCAGGAACCAACCCTAGAGAAAGAAAAATGAATCTGAACATATCTTATAATGCAATGGCAAGAATTACCACTCCTCAAACTCTCAGATAGAAGGACATGTAAAGAAGAAGAAGGTTACAACCATGAAATATCAGGAAGAAAAGTACCAAGAAACATCAAAAGAAAATGATACTTACCAGGAGCCAACCCTAGAGAAAGAAGAAATGAATCTGACCATATCTTATAACGCATTGGTCAAAATTACCACTCCTCAAACTATTAAGGCAGAAGGACATATCAAGAAGAAAAAGGTTATAATGTTGATTGATTCGGGTAGTACCCATAATTTTATTAATTGTAAGATAGCCAAGGAATTGGATTGCTTCCTATATCCACCACCAAAGTGTCAAGTGACGGTTGTAAGTGGAGGAACCATAAATTTCTCTGGAAAGTGCCATAATATCAAGCTATCCATGGGAGAATATGTATTGAATAGCCCAATGCTTTTCGTTCCAAAGGGTGGTATTGATGTTGTACTAGGAGTCCAATGGCTACAATCCTTGGGTGCAATAGCTTTTAATTTTCAAGAAATTTTCTTCAGAAGGAAAGGAAGTTGAATTAAGGGGTATCACAGGGAAACCAGGAAAGATATTCAGCTCTGATGAAATGACAAATCTTCTAAAGAAAGAACAACGAGGCGTAATTGCACAATTATGTTAGCTAATGGTTCCCACATCGAAATCATGTATTTCTCTAGATCCCCAAAAATCCTTGGACAATCATTCCAAGGTATTTGAGAATCCCAAAGGTCTCCCACATATTCATGATCATGATCATGCTATTCATTTTATTTTAGGAAGTGTTCCTCCAAACAACAGGCCTTATAGATATCCATATGTGCAAAGGAGTGAAATTGAACATATGGTTGCAGAAATGGTAGAGGTTGGTATAATTATCCAAACAAATTTGATAAATAAAGAAAGGGATGATTGGAAGAATGACAAAGCAGGGTGGGAAATCATTCAAAAGTTGTCGAATATCCCAGTTCCAACAATATTACCAGAACTTGACAAGGAAGGAAAAATCATACTGGAACCTGAAGCATTCACAAAACCGAGAAGTTGACAACTACGAAATCGATCAAGTGGAAGAACTTACCCGCTAAAGATTCTAGATAGAAGGATGAGAATTTTATACAGAAGCATCAAGAACTACTCAAGCATTGAGGACAACACTTTTTGAAGGAGAGGGGCATGTTAGGTCCTTATACTACTAGTGTAACCCCTTATTGTTATTAGTACAAACCCCTTATTATATTGTTGTGCCCATGTAGTCCCCATATTGTTATTATTGTGCCCCATAGAAGCCCACTATTGTTATTATTGTGCCCTTACATTATTATTGTTAGGTCGAATCTGATTATATTATGACCCCTTAGACTCCTATATATAGAAAGGAGGTATTGTCATTTGTATCATCAAAGAATTGTTCATTTGTGTAATGTAAAGGATGTTGCCCCCTAAAAGAGGCTAAATTGTAAGGCATTGATCTATATTTTCTATCTTTTTGTGAGCTGGTTTTCTAACATTGATCTTTCTGAGTTTGTCCTTCAGTGCTAGCTTCCTATGGTCACAGTTGTTCAAAAACAGGTCTGTCAATGCCTTCCACATAGAATACATAGTTTCCTTGCAATGGAGACTCGAGAAAATGTGGTATTGAACTCCCTAAACGATATTCCAGCTCACGTTTTCCATACACATTCTCCATTCATCCAGATTTTGAGCATCCAATGCAGGAGGCTTAGGAATGTTTTGACCAATGAATTCCTTGAGGCCATTGTCTTCTATCACTTCTTCCATGCTATCCTTCCAAGCTATGTAATTCAAGATGCCTTCCAAGGCATACACAAGTCTCAAATTGTAGAAAGCCATTTGCCAACTCTGAAGTATGAACTGCAAATTTGAATTTCACCCGCACAACCAAACTCGAAATCTTCTCTTCTATACAGTCTTCAACTCTAACACCATGTATATATTTCTGTAGATTCAACAAGTCCTGTAACTTTCTAAAACATAAGGCAAGAATCTACTGTACTCTCAACAACAAAACCAATAATGATTGATGAAAACAATAATTAGAAAGAGGAAGAATATCAATCACACATAACACAATATTTCTCTGGGGAAAGCAACAACTAAAAAACATGACTATCTATATTGCATTAATCAGGAAACATGAGAAGAAAATACAATGCTTGTTCTCACTAGAACAATACCTGCACAATTATGATCAACTCTCTGCCTCACAAGCCCACTCTAGCCAACACTTAGCCAATTCTGTTGCCTACCAAACCCCTATTTTCTTGTGCAATTCCTAGGCAAATTAGCTCATATTTAATTGGAAAATACTTCTTCTAAAACTACACAATCCAAACTTAGGTCATCAACTGATTGCATGCATGATCTGTACAACTTAGAAAATCATACAACTAATAGTACACCGTCTCTGCACTCTACTCTCAACTGGGTCTTCCTCTGAACTGACATGCATGAGTTATTTTTGAGTGAATCTTTAGTTAGCTAGTGTGGCACTGAGGATGCACTAGTGCACCAACTCACTACTAGACCTCTACTAGTTCCTCTAATAGTTAGAACTAGTTTAATTGACTATAACTTAGTTGAATTGAGCTATCTAATCACAACTCCAATAAACTCAATTTGGACCCCTAAAATTTAGGGATCACACATACGTGACTCCAAATAGATTACCAACTCAAAATTTCTAAGTCAATTAAACTTAATTAACTATTTACAAGTTGCTATGAGAATAGAATTCGACTTTAATTCACAATTTAATTCAAGGACAAATCAACTTCGAATTTCTTGTTGCTATTTTTAGCAACAAGGATGGAAAAATCCTTATGGAAAGTACGCTAAATATCCTCAATTTCAAAAAACTTACCCTATTTTTCCACCACAATATTTTCCTCAACTTGTTCAACCCTCTTAACCGCAAAATCTAAACCCACAAATTTCACTACCATTTCCAAAAAAACCAAATCAACTTCTTGCCCAACCACTTCCAAATCCAAATAATAAAAATTCACAACCATTTTACAATATGGAAGGAAATAATTTCCAAACTTACATGATAACTCCATTACATCTAAAATATGTCCAACTTAGATTTGGTAGAGTATTGGAAAATAAGTCACCATCTATTATTATCCAGGAGTCTTAAAAAGGATAATCTCTTTGAGAAAGAGACATCTCTTCATCTAGAGGAAAATTCTGAAAAACAAACCTCCCCTTCACATCCTGATGATACTCCAATAGAATCAATTCCCATCATAGAACAACCTTCAACTTCTGTTCAAATCCCACCTTTTATTGAGAGATCAAAAATTGATAAAGGAGTAGAAAAACATATTGTATTTCCTGAATATGATATGATAGATGAATTGAAGAATGTTTGCATAAAAATTCATTTGTTACAAGATATCAAAGGAATACCAATATTTGCAAAGACAACCAGGGAGTTAAGTTTAACAAGACCAAGAAGAAAAAGAAAAGAAGTTAAAAGAATTCAGTTAAATAGGAGAATTGCAGATATCATGATGGGAAAGAAAACACTTCAGAAATATCTTGATCCAGGAAGTCCCATTATGAAAACACACATCAATGATGTCAAAATTGTAGAAATTCTGACTGTAGATTAACCTGATAATGCAATATAACTAAAGCAAGATACTTTAATCTACTTCTACAATCAAACTTGCGGAAGCTTAATATATTTGAGCAAGATCAAGCAGAACACATATAACCAGAAGTAGAATCAATGCACATGAAACACAAAAGAATACTCTAGGGAAAGCCTCAGCTAAAAAAGCCCGCTATCTGTATTATCATACAAGGTGGAAATTTATTAGGATTACGCAAAGCCTTAGCTCCCACAACTAGCCAAATCTCAGTACAATCCTCCTGGATGCTCACAGGCAAACAAGGCTTCTCACAAAACCTTATCCTCTGCCCTCCAAGCCTCCTATTTCTTTGCACTATTTCTCTTGGGTGATCCTATTGTTACCAAGTGTAACACTGATCACTCACACTGATCTCACACCCTGTAAAACTGCGCAATCCTAAAGGAACCTTATTCCTTCTGCATGCATGAGTTCCCTTTATAGGAGAAAACATGCAATTGACAATACACTGTCCCTGTCTTTAATCTCAACTGAGTCTTTATCTTAATAGAAATGAACGAGTTATTTATGAGAGAATCCTCAGTTATCTGGAGTACACTAGTTTGATGTATGCATGCATTGTTAGGTAAACTTGACTCAAGATAGAGTCAAAAGTTGACCAAGTTAAACAGTGATGGTTTTGGGACACGTGGTATTGTGCACCCATGGTATTCTACGCGTGGTATTATATGTAATGGAGCCTATAAAAGGCTAGAAGGACTTCATTGTAATGAAAGGCCTGGAGGTGAGCGGTGAAGGCTCACTTGGCCGGATTGGCCAGGGTTTTGGTCAAGGATAATGAAATTTCATTATGATCGGTTTTTCCCAGATTTGGGGTTTTCCCAGATAAGCATCGGATTGGCCAGGGTTTTGGCCAAGGATAATGTAATTTCATTATGATCGGTTTTTCCCCAGATTTGGGGTTTCCCCAGATAAACATGTGTGTTCATGTGTTTATGGTTATTGCTCGTTATTTTCTATATTTGTTCCTCTCAGTAATTCTCCGTAATTAATTTGTGTTCTTGGATAAATTTCTTAACAATTGGTATCAGAGCCATTGTTGAGAGTTTTGGCTTCGAATTTACGCCTTCAGATTTTAGCCCAATGGATAAAAGGATCAGCGCAAAAGTTTGTTGTTATTGCTCGTGAGATCACCGTCGAAAATGGTTAAAGAGATAATTGAATTTAGATGTGGTATGAATATGGATCAATGATGTGGTCAGGGTTTGCGTTGAATGACTGAGACGGGCCATCGGGCTTCAGATCTGGTCAATTGGATTTCTGCATGCCTAATTGCTTAATCATATATGTATCATCTCTTGGATTGATTCCACATGAAGAGGTTGAAGGACGAGAAGCGTCGACAACAAAGTCAAGGAAGTACGCAAAGAAACTTGGTTATCGTGAGTGGGACTCATGGGATGAGAAGATGTGATGGGATCAAGAATCAAACCCGTCCCATCTTGAGAGAGGATGGATCAAAATCACAGTAGCAATAAACAAAAAAAAAATTAATGAAGTCAAAATTATTGCATGTAAATGGGCATACTACTGTAAGACCTGGTAAGGCATGTGTACCCCTTGGTAATCACCAGTAAAATCTGGGTTAGACCTAGGTGATAGGGGGGATGTCGGGTTAACAATACCCCAAGTAAAAACTCTGAGGGGGGTAAGAGCTAGAGTGAGCGGGATTGTCTCACTTAGTAGGTTTGGCTGGGGGTATTCAAGGAACCCCAAGTCAAGTTTAAGGGGGGGATTGTTGTGATTGTGATCCGCAAATTCATTTGCAATGAAGGATTTGGGAGCTGCAAAACAAATCCTTGGTATGAGAATAACTAGAGATAGGAAAAATCGTAAATTAACATTGTCTCAGAATGAGTACATACAAAAGGTGTTGAAAAGATTTAACATGCACAATGGAAAACCAGTTAGTACACCTTTTGCTAGCCATTTCAAACTTAGTAAGGAAATGTGCCCAAAGACCCAAGAAGACGTGGATTATATGTCTAAAGTTCCATATGCATCATTAGTTGGAAGCTTAATGTAT
>APFE030666335.1:0-16654 GCA_000404065.3 Pinus taeda | reverse complement strand
TTGCAAATTATCCCTGAAAAGTGCCCTTTTTCCATTGGCGCAGGTACACAGTGTCTTACCCACGCCAATGACTCAGATCCTCAAAAGGGGGCGCGCCCATTGGCACTTTGTCCTAGAGCAACACCTGCACCAACTAAGTTTAGTAATGATTTTTGGCCAACGCACACCCATATGTTTTTTCCTCTCTTATCATTAAGTTCTTTGAGGGAAAAATCCACAAGATAGAGGTCAAGAGTCATTGTTTATCCATGACAACTATCCTCAATAGCTTTTCAGGATAATGCCAATCCACAATGGGCGTCCTGGTACATTGTATTTTCCTCCCTTCTTCATCTATAAAAGCCTGTCCTCATGCATTAAACAAGTTAGTTTTTGTGAGCGCTGAAGTAATGCTAGAGTGATAGTAAGAATTTTGGAGCATAGGTAGGTTATGCTGCCGGAATCCTGAGAGAGAGAAGGTCTTGTGCAAGGCATATTTAGCTGTTCGCCCAGCCAGAGAATAGGTTCAACGTCAGAACCTTGGTTGTATCTTTCTATGGCTGGGTGAGCAGATAAATATAATCTTAATTCACAACATTGTCTCTTCCCGTCTTGTGTCGATGATGTGGGAAACATCATGGCCCACCTTCGATGAAGATCACTTCCTGTCGACTTCAACTCATTATCCAGGAAAGTGACCTTGAGACTCCCTTCCGGTACTTTGGAGCCTGCATGCCTCAATGGCAGGTTCTTCGTGTTCGATGTGAGGTTTTCATCATTGGCCTCCGATCGGATGACTCTACGGGTGTTCAACACCAGCTCATTTATTCACACACCGTAGATTGTACCTATAGTACCTTGAGGGCCATTGTCATTATTGGTGGTACCTCTCGCATCTGTTAACAGTTCTTATCATTGGCTGGTAATCAGATAATGTTCATGCATGTTTGACTTCAGCTCACATGTTCACATGCTTGAACTTGTACTTCTATTCGGGTCGAGGAGGAGCGCAAGACCCTGGATTGTGTCTATTGTAATCCAGGCGTGATTTTTGATACATGACTCATTCATTGGATGGCTGCGACCATACCTGAGTCAATTCATTGATCCTAACCAGATGGCTGTGTCCATACTATGGATCTAGATTACCATGGATGGATGCGACCATACCACATACATCATGTATTTGAACTATCAATTGTATCTCTCAATGCAGATTCTCGGCGGCAACTATATATGGTCTTGTAAAGAATTTCACCCCTCTCTCTCTCTCGGGCCTCATGTTTTAGGGGGCATCTGTTACACAGTAATTTGTCACCGTTGGTCACCGTCCCTGTTACCCCTATTTTCGTATATTGGAGGACACATTCCGGGACCTGTGAGCCGTAACATAACCTAAAAACATTTGCATTATGTTCCCCTAAGTATGTACTTCATGTTCCCTGAAGACACATTTTGCAAATTATCCCTGAAAAGTGCCCTTTTTCCATTGGCACAGGTACACAGTGTCTTAACCGCGCCAATCACTCAGATCCTCAAAAGGGGGCGCACCCATTGGCGCCCTGTCCTAGAGCAACACCCGCGCCAACTAAGTTTAGTAATGATTTTTGGCCAACGTGCACCCATATGTTTTTTCCTCTCTTATCATTAAGTTCTTTGAGGGAAAAATCCACAAGATAGAGGTCGAGAGTCATTGTTTGTCCATGACAACTATCCTTAATAGCTTTTCAGGATAATGCCAATCCACAATGGGCGTCCTGGTACATTGTATTTTCCTCCCTTCTTCATCTATAAAAGCCTGTCCTCATGCATTAAACAAGTTAGATTTTGTGAGCGCTGAAGTAATGGTAGAGTGATAGTAAGAATTTTGTAGCATAGGGAGGTTATGCTGCCGGAATCTTGAGAGAGAGAATGTCTTGTGCAAGGCATATTTAGCTGCTCGCCCAGCTAGAGAATAGATTCAACGTTAGAACCTTGGTTGTATCTTTCTCTGCTTTATTCATTAATGGACGAATTTCATTATGGTTCCACTCCTATTGTCTTCATAATGATGATTAAGTTATATCTTTTTTGACTAATATATAATTGCATCGATTGGATTTTATGCTTGTATTTGTGTCGTTCTTTGCATGTGCAGGTGTCCGTTCACGAGGATCGTGGGGATTGTGACCAGCCGGAGAAAAGGAACAGGAGCAACGATTCTTCTACAAGTATTAGCGTTGGAATCCAGGTAGGCCATCATCATCGATCTTTTATTTGCAATTAGGAACCTGCGTGTTAGCATTGTGTGATTGTTGCTAGACCCCATTTGGGCTAGTGGGATTGCCTCTGTCCACAGAGGGGATTTACCTGTTCAACATTAAGTTCTGGAAATATTATTTGAATTGGTACCTTCTGCAACTTTTGAATGAGTTCCCACCCTGCTTCGCTATTCTTCCATTCATCCCTTGCTTTGTTTATCGAATTTGGTTCGATAATTATACCAACCTCTAGAATTTTGACAACCATATGTTCAATTTCATTCCTTTGGGAATATGAATATCTATAAGGCCTGACGTTTGGAGGAACACTTCCTTGAATCAAATGAATAGCATGATGATGATCACAAATAGGTAGGAGGCCTTTGGGAGCCTTAAATAGTTTGGAATGATGTCCAAGACTTTTTGTAGATTTGGAGAAATAGATGATTTTTATGTAGGAACCTCTAGCGAACATAATTGTGCAATTAAGCCTCCTTGTTTTCTATTTAGAAGATTTGTCATTCCATTAGAGTTGATTATATTTCCTAGTTTCCCTATGATAGCCCTTAATTCAACATCATTTCCTTCCAAAGAAAATTTCATGAAAAGTTCTTGAAAATTAAAAGCTATTGTACCCAAGGATTGTAGCCATTGGACTCCTAGTACAACATCAACACCACCCGTTGGAATGGAAAGCATTGGGCTATTCAATACATATTCTCCCATGGATAGTTTGATATTATGGTACTTTCTAGAGCAATTTATGGTTCCTCCACTTGCAACCATCAATTGAGACTCTGGTGCTGGATATAGGAAGCAATTCAATTCCTCAGCTATCTTCCAATGAATAAAATTATGGGTACTCCCGTAATCAATCAACACTATTACATTTTACTTCTTGATATGCCCTTCTATCTTGATAGTTCGAGGAGTGGTAATTCCAACCAATGCATTACAAGATATGGTCAGATACATTTCTTCTTTCTCTATGTGACCTTTCACTTCTTGAACCTTTTTCTTCTTCATATGTCCTTTTATCTTGAGAGTTTGAGGAGTGGTAATTCTTGCTAGTGTTTTACAAGATATCGTCAAATTCATTTCTTCTTTCTCTAGGGTTGGCTTTTGGTGTATGTCCTCTTATTTTGATGTTTCTTGATCCTTTTCTTCCTCCTAATCACAATCTATGTAAAATAATTTCTTCTTAGCACACTTATGACCTTTAGTGTATTCGCTATCACAAATGTAACAAATCCCTTTTTTCTTTTTTTTATTCAAATTGTTGTGGTGTAAACCTTGTAGGTTGTGGAAGACTTGGAGCAAAAATACTTCCAATTCTATAGTTGTGAGTGGTGGGATTCCTTGTTTCCATAATTAAGCTTTCAATTTTTCTTGCCAACCTGAATGCCTTCTCTAATGAACCAGGTTCCCAAAGACGAACCTAATGTTGAATGTTATCCTTTAAAGTCCCTATGAAGACATCAATCCTTTGCTTCTCTCGAATATTATTTACCCTTATATTCAATTTTTGAAAGTCCTTAATGTGCTCTACCATTGAACCCTTTTGTTTGAGATTTATCAATTGGCTAAAAAAAAGTTTCTTTTTGTATCCTCGTAATGTGCTATCATTTCTTTCGTAAAATTGCCCAAGTGACAATTTGTTTATGAGAGCAAAGCCATCGATACCATACAAACTCATTTGGTTCAAAATATAAAGTTCCAATGCGTACCTTTTGTGTGTTTTGTACATTATGGAGATCAAAAAATTGGTCCATCTATAGTATCCATGTTGCATGATCCTTGTCACCAAAATTCCTCAAATCGATCTTTGGAATATGTTGGATCTTCAATCCAACATCAGATTCTATGAAATCAAGATCGACATTAATTTTTTTCTCATCATGACTTTCCTCCACTACCTTTTCACCATTAGGAGTCCTTTCTTGTAGCAGCTTTGTCCCACCCTCGTTTAGACCTTCCATGTCTTTCTTCAAATCTTCCATGCCTTTCTTCCAATATTCTTTCATACCATCAATATCAACTTCCATGGCACAGATAAAACTATTTATCTTAGCATCCATCGCATTCTTCAAATCATCCATCAAATTTTGATTACTATGTCTTTCTATTTTCTTGATTCGAGTCATTCTTTTTCTTGCTTTGTAGAAGCTTGATATTGAGTTTTCAGTATCTCTATAATTGTGAATCTCCAAGGTCTAAAATTGTTTCTTTTGGTATCCCTCTGAGTCCTCTTTCCAATGCTACTAGTCTGATCAAAATTAGACTCTTCAAGAAAGAGTTATGCCCAATATCCTAAGGTGACCTGATTATATAATGTTTCCATAGAGATAACTTGTATGACATGCCACTTGTCACTGTTTTGACCTTCAGATTTGAAAAATATACATAGAAAGCTAAAATTCATCCTCTTTCTATAACTTCTAATGAAATTTCAATCTGACACTCAGAGATAAATTTATGACGATTTTCCAAAGGTCACTTGTTTAGAATGTAATTTGGGAGTCTGCAAAAAACCCTAACTTCCTCAAATTATATCTCCGAACATATAGTGAGACAAGATCTAAAATTTGGACCCGAGCTTCACCTAGATTTGAGCTCAAACCATTTTTAATTTCTGAGTCTGAACCTTTGAAGCAAAAAAAGTGTAGCTAAACTTCCACGATGACCTATTTGAGATGAAATTTTGGAGCTTGCAAAAACCCTAACTTCCTCAGATCATATCTCCGAAAATATAGTGGGAAAAGATCTAAAATTTGTACCCGAGGTTCAGACCGATTTCTTCTCAAATGGATATTTTTATCTTCTAAAACTTCCTATCAAAAAATTTATAGCGAAAATACCATGATGACTTGTTAGGAGCAGCGAAACCCTAAAATCCAAAGCTCTGATAACAAATGTTATGAAACTAGCTCACAAAAAGATAGAAAAGGTAATTCAACGCCTTAGAAATAAGCCTCTTTGAGGGCGCAATTTACTTTACATTACACAAATGAACAATTCTTGGATGATACAAATGACAAGGACTCCTTTCTATATATAGGAGTCTAAGGGGTCATAATATAATCAGAGTCGACATAACAATAATAATATAAGGGCATGACAATAACAATAGTGAGCTTCTATGGGGCACAATAATAACAATATGGAGACTACATGGGCACAACAATATAATAAGGGGGTTTCACTAATAACATAGGGGTTACACTAGTAGTATAGGGACCTAACATAGTCTAGTTATGACCCATTGCCACTAATTGTGGTCAGGGACGACTACACATCAATTTTCCTATCTATCAAGGTTTTTAATAATTAGAAAAATCTTTTCAAGTCATTATTATAATATTTCCCGTAATGCCACTTGACATATTTCAGTTGTCCATTTTCTAGATCTGTCTTGATTCACCATTGAATGATCATAAATATCCTCCACTTTCGAGTATTTTATGACATCCACCTGAGGGTCGTGTCTTATTCATCATTATTATCCTTATTTGAATCGATTATGGGAATTTGTCGCATTTATTAATTAAACAATCCAATCACCAATGTCGTGTCAAAAGTTTCTATATATTATGCATGGTGATGCTAAAATTATTCATTGTAAGAAGTTGGTTGGTTATGTTATCCATCCTAGCTCCAATGTTAAGCTCTTCTATATATTTGTGTAAATCCCAACCTCCTGTGCATATTATATATAGTCGTCAAGTTGCGGCCATGACCCATGTATATAAGTTTGTTGTTCTTATAGGTCCATCAAATTCACACACTGTAGATATGGAGGATATTCCTTGCAAGTATGAAAAGGCCTCGCTAGTTGATAATCATTTCTTTGATTCATTCCATTTCCTTGCACTAAAGAGTGATGTCTTCATGGAACCTTTGTAAAAGAAAGGTAGAAGTAGTTCTTCATGTCTGAAAATAGAGTTCTAAGCATTGCAGACATTGATGAATTTGGAAAACCTTGTTATTTTCAGTACCATTGGAGCAACCATGAGGTGTGTCAAATTCCTTATTAGTCAGATGCATGGAGGATCCTTGTGGATTGATCAAGAATACCCGGTACATTCCAATGATATTCATAGGTTGATAGGGCTATTCGTTATTGGTGTAGATGTTCCATCCTCTTTCCAGAATACCTCCAAGTAGGGTAAGAAGAAGCACGAGGATAATTTTAACACTAAGAATGGTATTTAGTGAGGGGGTCATGGAGTTATTATTGACATGATCAATAAACCACCGATAAAGCACACATGTCACATTATAGATGGGAAAATTATGTGCCACTACACCATGGTTGAATGCATCTTAGGCATCGTCTCTTTTTCTGAAGCTTTCAACTGTTGAGAAAAATTGAATTGGTGTAATTACTTGTTGAATGAACTATTTGAGGCCTACGAGGATATTTATAAGTGGGCTACCTATTTTATTTATGGATACTTAGTAATATTTATTTCCATGATGAAGTGTTGCACACTCGAGGAGAGACAACTGAATCCAATGTCAGATGATCAACCTGTGTCCCTTGTGTACCTCCCATGGAGAACATCAAGCGATCCCAATGGTAAGGAGGTTAACAAAGAATTTGTTGCCAATTTGTATGCCAAGATGGTGAGCATCACAAAAATTTTCACATAGATCCCATGACCTCTTTTGAATGAGTACACTCAGTTTATTTGGTTTAGCATCTGCCATGGCATTTCTTATGTTTGACCCAAAATTGTTAGTGCACAGACCTTCCACATGAAACCTATACCTTTTGAGATTTCTAAAGAAGCCTTCCACAATGAGGTCCTCTCCTGGCTAGGAGTCAATTGTGAAATATTGGATGGAAATAATATTTACTCATTTGAAGAAATGATGTTTTGTCCACTGACTAGAGAGAGCCCTTCATCATCCAGGAAGAACATTCCTAAGGAGGTACCCAATCATATTCTAAAGAAATTCAAAGAGACCATTTTGTCTGCTCAAACTACTCTAAAAGTTTTCAATCCCTTGGTAAGTTCCATACCCCCTACTCTGATTTTCACACTGGTAGTTGCCTTAGCACTCACCTACTCAGGTTGTTACCTATATCTTTAACTACCATAAACTCTACCTTTTTTTCCCTCCTGAGAGTGCCAAACTATTTTGATTTTCTTATCCCTTTTCCATTGAAATATCAAAAAAATATTCCCCATCACCATTCTTTGATCATCGACCTCACAAATGAAGATCCCCATGGATTTATTGTCGGAACGTAGGCAATTAAAGAACTCCTTCATTACACACTCATCATCTCTCCCCTATCTCATAACCCATCACCACATACAACATATCCTTCTGCTACCATCTTTGACATTCCACATAAAAACAAGCCTCCTATTATTGAGACCAAAATGGAAATTGATTATGTCATTTGTGATATGACTGAAAAGACCTTGGATTTATTGGAGGTGCATAATACCCATGTTGTTACCACAGGGACTTCTCTAGGTAGAAATACCATAACACGTGCATTCATATTGGGGGATATATATTGAAGAAAAAATGACATAATATATTTAGCATATATATAATAGGGGGTAAGGGAGTTTATATTGGTAGGTATAAAATATGGAGCTAGTTGTGTCTCCAAAATGTCATTCATTTCACCTTATTTTCTTTCTCTTTTCTTAAGAATTTTCCACATTCCAGAGTTTCATAACCATGCACTAAGACCATCTTGATGATCAAATATAGGTTTAGATGTATGATTTTCCAATACATTTATTTTGGTAGTTTGAGTGAATCTATGGTTAAATACTAGAAAAATAATATGTATTCACTTATACATAAAAGGTTGATGAGTTTTGTGACATGTGTAGGCATATTTGAATATTCCAAGATAGACATATTTGGCCTCCAAGACTCAAATTCGAATTTCCTCTTCTAACTCTTGAATATTTGAGATCATTGGTCAAACACATTTCATGGAGAAAGATCATGGAAGTTTTCATAAGTGTCTCCTATCAAAGATAGGAGATATTTGTGAGAGGATACGAAGAGATGCTAATTGCTAGATGTCAACACATAGTTGTAACAACTTGAGATATTTGTGGATATACATTTATGAATTAGGTATCTTAGTTTTTTATAAATAGGAGTTCCTTCTCCTCTCAAAAGGTGTGAAAAGTTTGGGGGCTATGCTCATGCTTCAATGTAGAGTTTTGAATTGGAACTATGCTTATAATGGATGTAATGAATACCATTGTAGTTCACTTTGATATGGTTGGTGTTTGATCAATAGTTTTCTTAACTTTCCACCTCTCATGCACTTTAGAATGGCCACCTAATGAGTATGAGATGCATTTTAATGTTTCATTTTTTAAATATAGATTAGTTTCTTTTTTTTATTCATTTTAACCCTTTTAATTAGATGCATTATTTACATTCTTTTATGCTTATTCCATTTGTGTTATTTTGCAGGTCAAGCATTATTATTTTCATGTCATAGACTCTTTCTTTTCAATTTGTTTTCTTTCCCTCCCTGATTTTAGAATACGTTGCCTTTAAATTTCATATCTTAAGAATTCAATGCTTTCATTGTATATTATTTGTTACTTTCTATATTAAATTTAATCTCAAGTCATTAGAATAAATTTGCTTTCCTATTAGTAAAATAGATCCACTTTCATGTCATTAGAATAGATTTATTTTCATGTCAATAGAGTAATTTTATTTTAATTTCAATTTCATAGATTAAAATATTTATTTCCAAGTTACAAATTTGAGACTTTTGAAAACAAAAGTATGTGCATACTCATCTTAGACATTTTTCATGAATAGGTTTTATTTCAGTTTTTTTGTTTCTTTCAATAGATTAGGATTCCCTTTTGAAATTGAAAATTGATTCCTAGCATATATTGTGCAAATATACTTCGCAAGTTCATGAACCCCGAGTTTAAAAATTTAATGAAAAGTAATTTAACTAACAATTAAATTAATCCAATAGAGCTCAAAATTAATAAAATATATAAAGGGGTTTATAAAATGTTAATGAAAAATGGAAACCTGCAATATCTAGTGAAAGTATGGATTTTTTAAATTGGCAAAGTGTATTGAGTTTGTATTGCTAGAGGGTTAAATAATGTCATTTTCAAAGTTATTTTATAATATTTAGTCAAATTAAGGGTATCTTTTAGTATGCCATGAAAACACATGATATTTCATAGGTTCATTGAGTGAATCCCCTATGGTTGGTTGTTACTATCTCAATACCTATACCTAATACCTTGCCTTCAGAAATAGGCCCAAAATTTTCCATAAAACATATTGTGCAGCTTAGCAAAGACCCTCATCGGTGCTACAAAGTATTGGGAATTGTGGCACAAGATTACAATATCATCCCTTTGTTACCGTCATAGATAGTCGATTATATGTGTACCCAATTCCATAGGGAGTAGAGCCAAGAACATGAGACCTCCCCACAGGGCCATTTTGAGAAGTTTGTGGCTAGTATCCAACCTCTGCAAGTATGGATCCCTTTTCTTGATTTTATGTCATCTAGTGATATTCAAAGTTGGTCCTCTTCAAAATTGTTCAATTTTATTTATGTTACTTCTCATGGGACATAAACCATGTACAATACTTTAGTCTATGATCAAGAATAACAACAACAACAAGTCCTTTCTCTTACAGCTAAGCAAGATTAGCTACTTCATGAAAAGGAAGAATTAGAGTGTTGAATAGAATATATTATTGACATATTCTAGAAGTTATGGCTAGCTATTACTAACATGGTCCCCAACGTACCAAAGGATTTTTTTGATTGTCCCCTTTCTAAATGTTGCAATCATATTGGAGTAGACTTTACTAAACTTGTTGTTGTAAACTAAGATTTGTGTAACGTTGTTGCAACTACTCAAAAAATGCTCCCAGACCTAGCCACTCAATATACTTCAAAGATTGAGTAGAAAATAGTAAATGGAAATTCTCTTAAATATTCTCCCTACCAACATATTGAAGATGCCAAAGAGGTCTTCTGATAAGTCCAAGATTAGGTTGGACTTCTTGCAAAGAATAATACACTAGTATACCAGTTGCAACAACAAGTAAACCATTTTTTTCAATCAAGCTCTAGTCACGGAAGACCTCAACTAGTAGCAGGACTTATTTTCTCATGTTGATTCATTGCAAAAGTAAATTCACCAGTTAGAAGAATACGTGCACACTTCTAAAGTTGTGTTGTGAGACCTTAAACAACATTCTAAGAATCATTTTAAGAATTTGTGGAAACTCAATTCCAATGTAGAGAATCAATGGCAAGTTGTAATCAGTGCACAACTAGAACACCCTATGGTCGAACACACTAAGATCGATCAAGCTATATTTCTCTTAGATCCTTAGAGGTCTATGATAGATGAATATTCTTGTTTCAAAGATGATGTTATATATTCAGTGCCTAATTTGGTTCCTTTGTTTGAAGGAAAACTTGTGGTATAAGAGGAAGCAACAACGCAACAACAAGTAGGAGCAGAAGCACCAATGAGGAATTGACTTGAGAATGAGTTAATAGATTTTGGTCGGGACCTATTATGTCCATCATTTTTGCGGACATAATTTTGGAATTTTTTACTAGGCTTTGACTAGAAAATAATTGGATAGTAGATATCCAAAGATAGGAAAAGGAATAAGTCAAGAACAACCAAATGTCAAGGATGATGGGAAAAAGGCATGCAAAACAAATTGAAAAGAGTTGTCAAGTGAGAGTTCGTGGAGACCACCAAAGGAATATAAGTGCAAAAAATAGTAGTCATGGTGGAGTTTTTCATAGGATGCCAAGGAAGAACAAGCGTGCTTGAGCTCGAAGGAAATCGATGAAATAAGTATTATAGAAAGTGAGGAGGATCTATAAGAGTTGAAGAGAAGGTGGTGGAAAATATATATTGGGAGTCTATATCGAAATTTTGTTGCTATGTTGCTTGATGATTTCAATGTTATTCTCTATGTCTCCCTTTCTGAGTTCTATGATGTAATATGATCCAACAATGGCTGGTATATTTTCTTATGACAAAGCTAGATATGATGAAAGGATGTTATGATGTAATCATCTGCATATTAATAAAAGGCAGTTGTGATAACATTGTATATGTTTGAACTATGATGCACTGATTGGCCTCTTCAAAACAAAAAAGCTTTAGTATGAGACTGAATGTTCTTTTCTCTTTCTATTGATGTTGTGTATCCATTATTTCTATGTATTATATGATTATATATGAGAGACTTATAATATGATTGCATGAAATGGTTTATCTATTGTACTAACCTTTGATGTCATACTGCAATACGTTACCTTGCTAAGTTGCGGCATGCCTCAGGTGAGACGCCTCGATTTCTTCTTAACTGAGGGGAGAATTTCAATGCAATGCTACACTATTGCAGAATATTTTGTTGGAGCCTTGTATCTAAGCCTAGGGTCAACCTCTTGTGAAATGTTTAAGCCAACAAAGCTCGATTGAATACAATGAAAAATTATTGATGGTGCATGTGGAAGTCTTGTTGTAGCCTTGAAGATGGTAGCAAATGAGAAGAAATAATGATGGACAATCAAAGCTAAAATTTTATAATTTTTGTCATTGTGGGTCGTATATTGTGTTTGGAACAAATTATATGATGCCATGTTTGACTTGATGTATTGGTCCAAAGAGTATATTCAATTATGTACCTTGCATCTCCATGGATGGTGCATGAGCACTATATGCACTTGAGTCAAATGTAAGCTTAATGAGGCAATGCATACCCCTATGTAGTTTGTGGTAATATTGAAACCGGTTTGTCATGCAGGGTTCATGGTCAACTAGAAACTAGATGATAGAGGAAAGTTGTGTTCAACTAGAAACCACTTGGTGTGATGGTTTGTGGTCATCCAAAACCACTTGATGCGTTCTTCATGGTAAGAAAAATACATGTGAGGATGTGATGAAGAACACATGATTTTGAGAGATAGGGAAAATATGGATAGTGATTCCTATAGAGTCCTTTTGTTCCTTAGGAATATGATGCAAAGACAGAGAGAGTATGGTTACGAGTAAGCCAAGAAATCCTAGATCATAGAAGGGTAAGTTGAGAACCTAGGATGATGATGATGGTGATTGTGCAAAGGGAGTTAAACTTACACGTATAAAGGGATGTAATTGGTTGAATGAACCTTGTACATAAATGACATCATACTAGACTAGTGGTTGCAACAATCAATTACCCATGCATTCCCACGGATGGTTGTTCCTTTAGATGGACATCAATAATTTGGTAATGTTTGCAAATGCTAGGTTGGACAAAAGATAGACAAATTAGATGTTGTAGAGAATACACTTCTCCATTAAATGGAAATGGTTAGAGTTAATGGGACAAATGTATTGTTTTAATGCATTCTTCTACAATGTTATTTTCCAATATATGTTGTAACCATGTAGGTGTCATTATCATTTAGTTGTAATTTATTATCACAATTATATAGTGTACCAACCAAATTGCTATAAATATGGGATTTTGTGGTGTTTTTGGTAATACATTAGATCTAATAAAATCTATCATTAAGAAAAATTCAATTTTTTTTAAATTTTATTTTTCTAATTAAAAAAGGAAAAAGAAAAAAAGAAAAAAAAGCACTTAAACTTCAAAATTTTTAACTTATGTTTTAAGATCATTAGAAATAAGATTAAAATTAAAATAAAAATTTATAGGATATATGAATGAAAAGGTTTTATAAATTTGAAGAAAATAAATAATTATTGTTAACGAAATGCGTATCAGTTATATTATAGTAGTTGGTTGCAGGACTAGAAAAATTTACATGCTTCTATGATTTCAGGGGCTTCGACATTCTAATATCTCCACAACATGATCTTCTTGCCTCTACGAGCTTTTTGAACTACAATTTTACATTGATATCTTCCATAAATGCTGTAAAACACTCCCAAAAATAGTTCATATTTGCAATACATAAAATCATAAGAAAATTTAAAAAAGAAACATAGGGCCCAACTTTTACAACCATTACCAAATTCCATTTAGTCTCACGGAATTTGTCTTCTCCACACACTTCATCATCACAAGCCTCGGTTGTCTAATCTCCATCTCCTAGCTCCACATTTTTTTTCTTGACATCAAAATCACCTACTAACAAGCATCCCCAATAGCTTGTAGCTTTGGGATTAATCGATAATCCTCCAACCTTACCAATTTTTTATGCATTTTTATCTTCAATCATTGAAAATGCTATTCAAACAACTGGAGCCTAACTTACTTTTCTTTATCCACCAACTCTAATCTTCCATTGGATGTTTCAATCATTCCCACTAATGCATTGAACAATTTTTCCACTCACTTCTTCGAATGATCTAGGTATTTCTCCATGGAAAACTCCTCAGAGATAGCCAATTCCTACATTTACATACTTATCTTTTAGAGCCATATGGAAAGCCTAAGGGTAGTTGAAACTAGTGAGACACCCTGAAAGATCCCCCATGTATATAACGACAACTCATAAATCTTGAGGAGACAACAGCTAATGGACGAATTAAATTACAAGTCTACCTGAATCCTGGTTCCTCTAAAAAGTATAAAATCTGCCATGGAATTAAAGCCTTGGCTTAGGATGCAGCTCACTAAGCATTAGTAAGGGTAAAACAAAAGTATTGTGATTATAATGCTGATGAGTTGTTCCAATTCACATCCATCTTATAACATATCATATTCCCTTTTCAATTGTCAATTCGATGCAAAATTTTAATCAAGGTGATGGGCCTCAAAATTAGATACAAATTAGGGCCCATCTGACCATCCTTCAACACGTTAAGCATCTCTTCTTACATTTGATGACATATTTCTATCTTTAATATGTTCATCAGGAAGGTTTAGAGACAATTTCATATCATGTGCCTAATATTATTTATTTAGTAAATATTGTGAGAATATTTGGAACATTATGAACACTTGGAGGATGAGATAATATAAGTACTTTCTCCTTGCTACTAGATGGACCATGATTTCATAATAAAAGAACAAAATATTATTAAATTATTGAATAGATTCTAGAGCTCTAATGATCGATAAAATGTGGGAATCTGCTCCCAATTATTTAATGTGAATTCCTAATGTTGGGAATCAAATCCACTTTTTGAGGGATTTTGGAGCGAAAAGGTGCCTCCTTTCAATGACAATTCTCTTCATAAATTTGTATAAGTACCAATTAAATTTTCCTCTAGGGGCATGTATTTCGTAGTCTTCTGTGGAGAAAACTTTTTATTTAGCAGCTTCACTTTCATTTCTAGCAGGGATGTGGTTGGATTAATTCAAGCAATGAAGTTTGGTGCCATCTTTTGCTTCCAAATTTTGGTTTTATTAATATGAATATAAGTATGCTTTGATTTTGCCATCACATGAGTCTCAGAGCCCTATTTTACAATTTATTTTTCTTCTTTTCACTTCTTATTCTCCTGCATCTCTTATTCTTGTTTTTCCTATTTCTACATTTAGTATTCATGCTTCCTTTGTTGTAGGTTATATTGGTTAAATGATTGAAGTAAATTGTTTTGCAGGTTATTTAAAGAGTCACAATCATGATGCATCCTTAGAAAAACTTTGAAAATTAATATTCATAATTGAGCTATTTCGATTGGTTTATTAGTTCATAAATTTAGAATTTCTAGAAGTCTCTTGCAACAACATAGTAGTAATTTTCTGCTAATTTTTACAACATGTCAATGAGATCCTTTAGAGTTTATCCTAGCTGGATTGAGTCATAAAATAATTCAAGTTAAAAAAAAAGTTACCCCATATAATTTTCACTTGATCAGGTTAGCCATTTAATAGGTTAACTAGCTCACTAATTCTTGAATTTTCAGTTTTAATAGTAGTAAATTTCTGCTATTTTTTAGCACATGTTATGAGGGGTATTATTTGAGTGATTCAACTTGGAATGGACTACTAGGAAATCCTAATTAATAACAAAAATTTCCCCATCTTATTTTCATTTGATTTTCTTGGGCATTCATCAAGTTATCTCGAGAAGTAGCAATCCTGTAGCAGTCTTGTAACAATTTGTTTTCGGGATCTTCCTTTCCCAAATTCACTCCAAATTCATGATAGAAGTAGATTTATAGCCTATAAATTCTCTTATGCCACTTCAATTGTGCCGAGGATTGGTTAGGTTTCATTTATCTCTTACATTACTTGCTTCTTGAATGTTGAGTTTTACAATTAGTCTAGATTTCCTTTTTGCAATTTACTCCAAAGAAAGTGTTACTTCCTTCTTGAAAAAGTAATATAGGACTTTTATTTCTTGCAAAACACAATATATTTCCTTTAATGCCATTTTTTTTCAATAAGATAGATGAGATTTTCTTAGTTTTCATTATGCTTTAATTTCTTTCATGTCATTTATTTTCCAAGTAGAATAGATTTTCTTATTGTTATTTACCTTTTGAAACTTAGGAATGGAAGATTACGTAAGATATTTTCTCATTTGAATTTATTTCATTTCCTTCTTACACTTGCATCAAAGGGAGTCAATGTAGGAAGAAGAAGGTGCATGCTTCACATATAATGTTGACCTCTATTAAGTTTGTACGAAACCCGAGTTGATAATTTAAGTCAATGGCCTCAGGAGTTACAACATTCTTGTTGAAATATGGGGGCTCATCAATTTTTAGTGTTATTGTCAGGGAGGGTGTCAAAGAAAACACTCTCTTTTTTTTGGAATGATTCCTTCATCTCATCTACCTCAACCACAACCACTTAGTCAACTACACACATTTCATAGACTTACTCCCACTCAAATACTTGCACAACTATTTCCAAACCCAACCAATAATGTAACTCAACCAACTTACAATGCTAAGATACAAAATCTCCAAACAAATCCTCTTCATCCAAATTATATTCATCTTGGATTTGGAATAGTACTGCAAAGAAGAGATTCCCTTGCTCCTATTGAAGAACAAAATCCAAAAGAAGAAGATACAGAGGAGACTAGAGAATCATGGACCACATTTGAAGGGGAGCAGCCATTGGAGCCTGATATTGAAGAATTTCTACAATGTTTATCATCATATGCTCTATGTTTTCAAGGGGCTAATCAGAAAATAGTAGAATATTTGAATGGCATGGATGAAGAAGACATACATAATGATCAAGATAAGAAAGAGAACTAAGGGCATCATAGCTATATTAGAATTGGGTTCCTAACAATCACTAAGCAAGAGCACCACTTTCTTCAACAATGTTTGCCATCGTCAAAATCAAAGTCGTTAGTCTTTCATATTCAGGTACATGTCAAAGAATATGTTTGAAGGCTACACATGATTTTATATGTCATATTGTTATGCACATGGCTCCATTGGAAGTATTTCTATACTTGAAAGAGATTTTTTTTCAAGTAGGGTGGGATGGAGGTGTAA
>APFE030666333.1:0-20231 GCA_000404065.3 Pinus taeda | reverse complement strand
TTGTGATGTGAAATAACTGGCTGCTACGTTGTCCGTCTTGACAACAAAAGGCTTCCCTACCAAATAGTGCCTCCATATGTGAAGACAATGGATGATGGCAGTCATCTCCTTCTCATGGACCGGATACCTCCGTTCTCTATCCTGCAACTTGCGACTCTCATAAGCCACCGGATTCCCATCCTGCATAAGAACCCCTCCTATGGCAAAATCAGAAGCATCTGTGTGTACCTCGAACGATCTCTCGAAGTCAGGTAACTTCAGTATCGGTGCCGTAGTCATCCGTCTCTTCAACTCATCGAATGCCTTTTGACATTCCTCCGTCCAACACCACCTCTTGTCCTTTTTCAGTAGGTCCGTCAGTGTCGATGTTACTTTGGAGTAACCTTCCACGAACTTCCGTTGGTAGTTAGTCATACCCAAAAACACCCTCATACATGGACATTCTTCGGTTCAACCCAGTCTTCGATAGCCTTCACCCTGCTCGGCTCCATCCGTATGTACCCCTGTCCAACGATGTGCCCAAGGAACGGTATCTCTGTCTGAGCAAACACACACTTTGACTTTTTCAAGAACAACTGGTTCTCCCTCAGTGCCTCGAAAACCATCGCCAAGTGTTTCTTATGATCCTCCATGTTATCACTGTAAACCACTATATCATCCAGGTATACCACCACGAACGAGTCCAAGTACGGTTGTAGGACATCATTCAACAAAGTACAAAATGTCGCAGGAGTGTTGCATAACCCAAAAGGCAAACAAGGAACTCAAAACTGTCATACCTTGCTACGATTGCGGTTTTCTTCTCGTCTCCTTCGGCAATCCACACCTGATAGTAACCATGCCTCAAGTCCAGCTTGGAAAACACTCGGGCCTTCGCAAGCTTGTCGAAGCAATCTACAGCCAATGGCAAAGGATACCTGTTTCTCACTGTCTGCTTGTTCAACGCCCGGTAGTCACAGCACATCCTTAGCTCATTGCTATCCTTCTTTCGTTGGAATAATACTGGAGCTCCATATGGGGACCTTGAAGGTCTAATGAAACCTGCATCAGCTAACTCCTTTAGCTGTCGTTTCAATTCCTCCAACTCAAGTCCAGGCAACCGATAAGGTACTTTAGCCGGGGGTTCCTTCCCTGGTTCAAGCTCAATACTGTGGTCCACCGCACGCCTTGGTGGAAGCTTCTTTGGAAGCTCATCGGGCATCAAATCTGCATATTCAGCAAGCACATCAGAGATCTCCGCTGAAATAATCGTCCCCACTTCATCACCGTCGACTCCTTTGCACACCACCGCATATGTCTCCACGTCTGATTCCTTCATAGCTTTCTCCAAACTTAGTGCAGAAACATGCTGCACATTGACCTCCCTCCTTTGCCTATGTGTGGGCAAAGTCCAAGTCTGTGTCTCTCCAACCAGCACCACCTCATCGCAGAAGGGGACAACAATAGCCTTGTTTCCCTTCAAGAAGTCATGTCCAAGTATCACGTCGAAGTCGTTCATCTCCATCACCGTGAAGTCCAACTGACCCGTCCAGTCTCCTGCTTGTACCGGCACTTCGTGTGCCAAACCCGTCACCTTGGCCTTAGAGTTCACTGCCTTGACCTCCATGTTGGATGGAAGAATCGTCAGTCCAACAGCTCCAGCCAACTGTGTCGTCATGAAGTTATGGGTGGCCCCCGTGTCCACAAGAGCTTGAGTGGTCTTCCCATGAACCACCAAGTCTACGAAACCCAGACTGTTCATCCATGATTTCTCCATAACCTACATACATCTTCGTTCTTGTCATTTATCATTCAGCCTCTCCAACCCTGGATCAGCTCTGATACCACCTGTCACGCCCCCAACTCTTTTTTTCCTTAGTTGGCCGGGTGCGGCACTGCCTAAACGACTCACCCGTTTCATGGTTGAGTGTTTTACGAACTACGCCTTACACTTTATTAAATCTTCTTCTTTAAATTATAATGTGCGAAAAATCATTATAATAGCAATGATAAACATAAAGCCAAGAACAACCGAATGCATATAATAAATCTTCTTTTATTATATTTTTGAGAGAATACAATGACCGAGAGTCCACGCTCAACCGGCGTTTACATCCAGGCAGGCGCCCGCCCGTGCAAGAGCACACGGCGGTCTGCCTTGCCTAACCGAGTTACAACAGCAAACGTAATCCCAAACGAGCGGGCGCGCCCGGCACGACCCGCGCTCGTTCCAACCCGCGTTCACCGTGTCAACTGTTCAGCTCTTCGGTGGGCGGGCGCCCATGCGCTCCGCTGCCCAACCATACACCACCACAACGTATCAGCGTTCGGGCGGACGCCTTCGTGCGTTCCACCGCCCGTGCCAACCTTGTGCCCGTGCTCACTGCCCGACCGGCGGGCGCATCACCTGTCCGCTGCACAACCGTCTCAACGCAAGACCGCGCTGTAGACTGCGCCACCGCTTCCGTATGATACTTCACCGCTCTGGTTCGATGGTTCAAATGCCATCTCTCCACCGCTTGTTTATATGAAGGTTTGCGTATGGTTGGGTTGGGCGTAGCCCCATGGCTGACGCCCCAACCGCCATACAAGGAACCCCTCATTCTCCTTTGTAAATGGTCGGCCTATGCCGCCATACCCACCACCATGCCATCGTATAACTCCCCTTCTGCCATATGCATATCCGCTTGCCTGTTATACCCGCGCGCATGTCCACAACTTCGCTCAGCCTGTTCACCCACGCGCCTGTTATGTCCGCTCGCCTGTTATACTTCGCTCGGACCTGTCATATGTGCGCTCGGCCTGCTATACTCCCGTGGCATATGTGTGTTCGTTGTTCGCGTTCTGCATGACCCATTGTGCGCGTCCACCTGCGTTGCTGCTCGGCGTGTGCACGCCTGCCTCCACCCGCGTTTGCCCGCACGTCCATGGTCGCCTCATGGAAACGTCGCGCTCCATACTTAGTCGATTTTTCGCCTGGTGAGGGGCGCACGCCCGTGCTAAAATACTAGGGCGTTACAACATCTCTCTGAAGAATAAGAAGAAGAAACCACAAAGAATCCAATAAAACAAGAAGATGGAGGTACACACGATGAAAATGCTTCACAACAACATTTTGTAGCATTCCAATATACATACCAAAATATAAATATGACATACAAAGAGGATGGAATGATGGGCACAAAACATGTCCACATCTGAGAAAGCTCGAATTCAGAGAAATAGAATACTTCAAAAATTGTCGGGTGTGATTTGGATCTAGTCCTAGTGGATATCAAAGTTGGGGATTGGCACAAGTCCAAAAAAGGAAAGGAAATAAGAGGAACACAAGTGATGTTACATTGCTTGATCTTCCCCCATGTATATTATTATCATTTTATAATTTTTTGCATTTTATTTTGTTGTTTTTTCAGTAGTAGGTTCCATATATGCTAATGCATAAGCACAATGATCAACCCTTTTTGCAGTTGTCATAGAATAACAATTATTATGGGTCATTGTGTTTTGTGGACATATATTACTTTTGTACAACCTCATGTGAGGACATGACAGTATCCAAAGAATGCACATATGAGTGCATATGCAGAATGTATTTTTTGATGTTATTTATAAATGAATGAAATACAAGCCTTTTTTCGAGAAAAAAAATAATAATATAATAAGTATTAATAAATTAACAATAAAATCAACTTTAACTATAAGCTAAAAAATGATAAGAAAAAATAAAAACTATTTAAAAAAAAAATTAAACAAAATAATATATATATATATATGGAAAAAACAAAAATAACCTATGAAAACGAATAAAGTATATCAAAAAATTACTTATTTATAAAGATTTCTATATTTCATAATTTTACATGAATATTAATTATTTATATAAATATATATTATTCATTTATCAATAAAGATGTAAAAAAATAAAATAAGTATTAATAAAGGAGCAAATACAAAATATGTTTATGAAATTTGATATAGTATAAAAACTTTGTTTTAAATGAGTATAAATTATTTATTTAAATTCTCATATATATCTAAATAATAAATTAAAAAGCTAAAAAAAAATGGAAATTAATAAAAGAAACTATAAACACAATAGAAAATAAGAAAACTAACTATAATGGAAATGAGAGAGAAAGGGAAGGGGGAGAAAAAGGATTCGCATGGAAGAAAAACTGAAAGAAAGGACAGGAATCTAGTTTATGCTAATCTTCCACCCATTATCATGGTCCAAATTGCCAAACTTTTTCTATTTCAATGGCCTCTTTGAACTTCTTGTGATGATATTGGTATATCCTAGCTAGGATCCTAAAGTCTTCGATGCAAATATAGTGCTTTGTTTTCAGCATGCTTAGCAAGAGTAGAGGAACAGGACCAACAATGTCTAATATCAACCATATGCTCTTGAATCCTCTATTTAACAAATCAACTAATTTCACCAACATAGGAAGCATAAAAAGAGCATGGGATTAAGTAGACTCATTACATGTTAGAAGGGTCAACTCGATCCTTAACAAACTTTAGCATGCCTTGAATGGTATATATCGGTTTGAAAGTTGTGAAAGCCTAATTCTTCCTTAAAATACGAGAAATCCTATCAGTCATTCCTTGAATATAAGGAAGTTGAACCTTGGGAAAAGGATTTGAAGGTCCTTTTTTTGACTAGGACCTAGGCTAGCTTTCTAGAAAGCCTCGATGCCTTGACATTTCATTGGGGAAATTTTGAGGTCAAAAATGGGTCTAAAAACAAAAATGTACAACAAAAATCAACTTTATAAGAACCAATAGGATTCAATGTGATGATGTTAACATTGGGGGATAGTTCACCATTTTTGTATTAAAAAAAAAAAAATCAACTCATATTTTCAACTTACTCAAATTTCAAACGAGAGCACTCGTTGGATGTGGAATTTAATTTTTCATCTAAGTAACATCCATGTTGCATATTTTCGATGGATCCTACTACATGAAAAATGTGAAATACATGAAAAAATGTGATTAAACCTTATTGTAATCATGTTTTTCATGTATTTCACATTTTTTGTGTAGTAGCATCCATCGAAAATATGCAGCATGGGTACTCCTTGGATGCAAAATTAAATTCTGCATCCAATGAGTGCTCCCGCTCAAAATTTGAGTAAAATCATAAGAAATACGTTGAAAATACGAGTTGAAAAAAGTATTTTTTCTTTTTTCCCTCCAAAAATTGATGTGGTAATCTAATTTTATTTTATTATTTCCATTGTTATTTTTTTATAAGATTCTTTAGGATACTCATTTTAGATCTCAAAATTTCTCTAATGCTTATAACCATTTATCTCAAAAACATCTGACAAGTCGATTTTCTCATCATTAAGGTGACTCTCATCAGAAATCCTTAATGCACAAGTGGTCAATGTGTTTAACACGCCTAATTTTTGTGCGGGATGATGATGGGACTCAACATGGAGGTATTACTCCATGTAAGTCTTTTAATTGAACACTTGGTGCGAAATGGAACTATCATCATTTTTAGAAACAAGAACATTAAGAAAATGAAGGTTACCATTACACTTAACCTCCATAGTCAACTTGATAAAGTCAAATTGGCTATTTAGATGTTGCAAGAATAAATTTAATTTATCACGTCCATAGGGCCATATAACATAAGTGGCATCCACAAAATGTTTCCAAAGCTTCAAATGGAAAAGAGTTGAGGTTAAGGCCTTGGTCTCGAACTCTTCCATGAAAAGGTTAGCAATAACCAGTGAGAGGGGGGAGCCCATGGTAACTCTACAGATTTTCTCACAAAATTCACCTTGAAAACTAAATAATATGGAATTCATGCATAACACAACCAACCTGTCAGTGTTGGAATCTGTAATGTGACTAATAATATTCACAACTTAATTAACGGGAATCCTAGTATAAAGAGATCAAACCACATAAAAGCTAACTAAGATGTTAGAAGGACCCATTTAATACCTTTAATTTCATTAACAAATGAATAGGAATCTTTAACAAAAGAGTTGGTGAGGCTCTCCGATGGCATGAGATTTTGGGCTAAGAGTTTTGCCAACAAATAGGTGGGTCTACCAACAGTATTAACAATGGGTCTCAAAGGGGCGCCCTCTTTATGAATATTAGGGAGGCCATAGATTCTAGGGGTGAGAGGATTACTTTCCATAAGTTTTTCACTTAATTGGCTCAAGGAATTATCAGATTTGATGGCATTAGCAACTTCCTTTGAAACCTACTTAAGAGGATTCTTACTAAGCTTCCTATAACTCTCAATGTTATTAGGATGGTCAAGTATCTTATTCACATAATCCTCTTTATTTAAAACAACAATAGCTCCCCCTTTATCTACTTTGAGAATAACAATGTCAGGATTATTCTTAAGAGCTTTCAGGAAGAGGAACTCTTTCTTATCAATGTTACTCTTAAGAGGCTTAGCCCTTCTAAGAACAACAACACAATCTTGTCTAATGATTTCCTTAGTGTTATCAAGCAAATCCTTAATACCTTATTCAATATAGCACATTATATCCTCAATAGGGATCCTTTTGAGGGAAATAGCAAAGTTTAAACTTTTTTGTAAAATAGAAGACATGTGATAGACTCTCTTAACGTGCAATATTCTTAGTGTAACTCTTTCACTATAATATAATATAAAAGTAAAAATAAATTTTTATTATTATTAGTGTAGTTATATAAATTAAATAATTAGTAATGTTGATAGACATCAATACATGATAATCATCAAAACACTTATAAGTGATACATTTCACATTGTTCAATTTAAAAATAAATAATAAAATTAACTATATTATAGTTTTATTTTACATTATTATTGTTATTAATTATAAAAATAATTAACATATGAGCTAAACATATATACATTTTAAAAAGTGTGTAGCAATATTCTTAATCATGAAGATTCACATCGACTTTACCATGGCTTATCAATACCACATGCTCAATATGACACATGTTGATATAACATTTTCTTTAATAATTAATTAAAAGATAAATATTAACTCTTGATTTGTGAATATTACTATGAATATTCTCACATATTCCATAGAGATTAAATCTCTACCATCCATGTAATAATTATTAATAATTAAATTAAAATTCTAAAAGCCCATTTTTAAAATAAATATGTTTATCAACATAATGATAAAAATTGTCTCTTAAATAATTACCAAAACCCATATCCATCTTAAGTCTCAATCTATCAGTTTCCTAGAGGGAACAAAACTCTTTTCACTCTAAAGAAGGTTTTGCACTTCAAGAGATTTGATCACTCTCTACGCTTGGTAGATTTAGAGTTAATATGGATTTAGGGTGGTTTAATTATTAATTTATTTTTATTTTTAATGTAATTTGACAAAATCAAAATGTTTTAATCAATAATTATTATTTATTTTTTTATTTTATTTTATTTTATTTTTATGTAATTTTATCTGGTTAAAATGTTTATATAACATAACAGGACATGACATTACAACATCTGGAAAGGGCCTCTCCGGGCAATAAAAATATTAATTAAATGATAGAGCTTTGTCATATGTGGATGGTTATATAAGTTAATATAGAACAATATATTTAGCAAATGTGGTTGCCTCTTAGTAGTCCCTGCCAAGGACTCTAGCAATCAATCAATTTTCTCGTTTAATATTATTAAAAAGCCTATTTTTTTATTGCACTATAACTTGAATGTCTTAACTTTGCACAATATAAAGTCACATGGATAATTGTCTCAATATTTTATGCCATAATTTCAAATTATAGTTGTGATATTAATGCATGATTTTTAGATATTTGTGTAGCTATTTGTTACTTTTAAACTTTGCAGGAAAACCATCCAAAATTAAAATGCTTAAAAATAGTTCATAAAATTAGTTACTTCTCACCATTATTTACAAGTCTTTGTGCAAAAAAATTGATAGAAATAAGATATAAATAAATATACTAACTAGGAGTTACTTCCCTCCATTATTTATGTTTTCCTCGGTACTTATTACCTCCATTATTTATGTTTTCCTAAGTACTTATTAGAAGTAAAATTGACTGCAAATGTGTAGACTTAGTAATGGTTACTACCCACTAGCATTTATGTTTTCCTCAATATTTATTAGAAGTAAAATTGCAAATGTGGAGACTTAGTAATGGTTACTACCCACCGGCATTTATGCCTGAGTAGGCCATTAATATACATTAGCTACCAGCATTGACCAATACAGGTTGTAATTGACCACTATTAATTGACTAGTACAAGTTATAATCTCAAGAAAAAGAATTAAATAGCACACAGCAAAAGAAAATAGATCATTAAAGAATACAAATTAAAATGTTATGTAAAAAACATTAAAATCAAAATGTAATAATTTTTAGATACTTGTTTTTGAAGTATAAATAATTATAATTAAAAAATAATTAACTATTTTTTAATATAAATAATTATAAAATAAATAATAAGAAGCATTATTAGTTCAGGTAAGATAAGTTTTAGCAATCTATTTATACATTGACCACTATTAGTTTAACATTGACCAATGCAACTTATATTTAACTTTTAAAAATAAATATTTATTTTTCAATATGATTATAGAAACTATTTTTCAAACATTTGATTAGACCATAATTTGAAGGTTTTATTATAGCTTTTGATTGCAATTTTCATTCATTATTTTTAAATATTTGTGTAGCGATGTTTTATTCTTAAGCTTTGCTAAAATCATTTTAAAATAAAATCCTTCATAATCACCTATTTACCATCAATTATTTCCTACCATAATTTAAGAAAATCTTTGCATAAAAATTAAGTAGGAATAAACCATAATTTGGAGGTCTTATTGTAGCTTTTGGTTGCAACATTCATGCATTATTTTTAGATATTTGTGTAGTGATTTTCTATTCTTAAGCTTTCTAAAATCATCTAAAAATAAAATCCTTCATAATAACATATTTACCATCAATTATTTCCTACCATAATTTAAGAAAGTCTTTGCATAAAAATTAAGTAGGAATAAACCATAATTTGAAGGTCTTATTGTAGCTTTTGGTTGCAATATTCATGCATTATTTTTATATATTTGTGTAGCGATTTTTTATTCTTAAGCTTTGTTAAAATCATCTAAAAATAAATCCTTCAAAATAACATATTTACCATCAATTATTTCCTACCATAATTTAAGAAAGTCTTATGCATAAGAATTAAGTAGGAATAAACCATAATTTGAAGGTCTTATTGTAACTTTTGGTTGCAATATTCATGCATTATTTTTAGATATTTGTGTAGCGATTTTTTATTCTTAAGCTTTGCTAAAATCATCTAAAAATAAAATCCTTCAGAATAACATATTTACCATCAAGTATTTCCTACCATAATTTAAGAAAGTCTTTGCATAAAAATTAAGTAGGGATAAACCATAATTTGAAGGTCTTATTGTAACTTTCAATTGCAATATTCATGCATTATTTTAGATGTCTGCGTACTGATTTTTTATTCTTAAGCTTTGCTAAAATCATCTAAAAATAAAATTCTTTAAAATAACATATTTGCCATCAATTATTTCCTACCATAATTTAAGAAAGTCTTTGCATAAAAATTAAGTAGGAATAAACCATGATTTGAAGGCCTTATTGTAGCTTTTGGTTGCAATATTCAAGCATTATTTTTAGATATTTGTGTAGTGATTTTTTATTCTTAAGCTTTGATAAAGTCATCTAAAAATAAAATCCCTCATAATAACATATTTACCATCAATTATTTCCTACCATAATTTAAGAAAGTCTTTACATAAAAATTAAGTAGGGATAAACCATAATTTGAAGGTCTTATCGTAACTTTTGGTTGCAATATTCATGCATTATTTTTAGATATTTGTGTAGTGATTTTTTATTCTTAAGCTTTGCTAAAATCATCTAAAAACAAAATCCTTTCAAAATAACATATTTACCATCAATTATTTCCTACCATAATTTAAGAAAGTCTTTGCATAAAAATTAAGTAGGAATAAATCAATTATTTGCTACCATAATTTAAGTCTTTGCATAAAAATTAAGTAGGAATAAACCATAATTTGAAGGTATTATTGTAGCTTTTGGTTGTAATATTCATGCATTATGTTTAGATATTTCGTAGTGATTTTTTATTCTTAAGCTTTGCTAAAATCATCTAAAAATAAAATCCTTTGGAATAACATATTTACCATCAATTATTTCCTACAATAATTTAAGAAAGTCTTTGCATAAAAATTAAGAATAAGATATAAAAAAAAATATTCACTGAGAGTTACTTTTCACCATTACTTATGTTTTCCTTAACACTTGGTAAATATATATATATATATATATATATTATATATATATTCACCAAGAGTTACTTCTCACCACTATATATTGTTTTTATGCAATTTTTCCCAGTGCATTATTCCCAACAACACTTGTTAATAAAACAATTCAAAATAATAATTAAAAAAAAAACAAAACAAAACAAAACAAAAACAAAAACAATCTCCAATCACTATTGAAATAATGGGATGCCTCTAGTCAATTATTCCATCAATGATAAATATTTTCTATTCACCTTTGCATATAATAATAAGACACTCTCCATCAATGATAAACATTTTCCATTTATCATTGTAGAAAGAATGAAGAAATCTAAATATTAAATATTATTATACTAGGCATGGTATTAAGCATTCATTTTTGCTTTCACTGTATTAATTTGTCAATTTAGGTAGTTTATCATAGTTTAATATTGGGAATTCAATTTTTGTTACTTTTTATTATTATTTAAATTTATTTGTTTATAAATTGATTGGTTGAAATTTTATTGATGATGATGATGATGGTGGTTAACGTCCACTGCGACCAAATTGGTCTATCGGACCTATAATTTTCTTAGTTTTTAATTGTCTAGCTCCTCGTCTTTCTTGGCGAGATTGGTGTTGTAGCTTTCTTTTTTTTCTCTACGGTCTTGCAACTTCTTTTATCTTGCATCTCCTTCATCTCTTCTGGTTCTTGGAACATTGGTGTCTTAGCTTCGCGATCTATTATGTTCGTCCTTTTGAAGATAGTCGGAGAAGAAGTTTGGTCTAGGAGATCTGCTTTGTTGTTAAATGAAGATTTATTTTGTGCAATATTCGAATCCTCATAACTGTTGATGCTTGAGGTGTTGTCGAGTTCACCTTTTTTGTTGTTGGGCGGGGCTTTCCCCTTACTTGTCTTGAGAGTTGTTTCTTTCTTGCCCAATTTCTTGTGATTCAAAGTTTTCTCGAGAGTATTTTTCTTTGATGAGTATAGTGTTCTTTTTGTGCTCCTTCCCACCATATAGATTTGTGGTGATTTTTTTAGCAGAATTTTTCTGCGAGGCTTTTGGGCAATTTTTGGCTAGATGGTCTGTCTCAAAGCAAGATCGACATCTGAAGAGGATACTTTCATAATCGAGTTTCTGGTTCCACACAATCTTTACGTGTTAGGTGTATTTTAGCTGGGAATCTGGCGCTGAAGTCCATTTCCACACAGATGCATGCATAGGTGGTTCTGACATATTCCTCTGTTTTTGGGCACCCACAGTAAAATTTCCCAATTGCATTTCCAATGGCTTTTAGTGAAGAGGAATTCCAAAGATGCAAGAGTAGATTTGGCAATCTGACCCAAATTGGTGACCCAAATTGGTGCGGAAGTTATCACTGTGGTTGAAGGTTGAATGATGGGTTCCATGGCTTCATGGATTATAAGCTAGTTGTTTAATAACTTTACTAAAAAAATGAATTTTTTTTTTTTATTTAACTTTATTTTTATTTTTATTTTTTTAATATTATTTCCATTTTATAATTTTTCTTTTTCTATTTTCAATTTAAGATGTACTTATTATTATATAAAACATATTTTAATAAGTTTAATACAACATTTTATTGATGGTAGAAAATGTTTTATTTTTACAATAAATTCTCTTTATTATTTTTTATTTGATTTAGCTATATTAAAACGCACTAGACAGTATGTAATCCAGTTTACAATTAATTATAATATAATTATTATATCAATTTAAATTTATTTAATTATTATTTTAAATATTATAATTAAAGTAATTGCAATGCTTTTTAATTAAATTTACCATTTCTCTTGTAATGAATTTGTTTGTATAAAATATATATTTTGGAGCATATTGCTTATATTTCAACAAAAACTTAAGTTCTGTTTAAAAACATATATATCAAAGCAATTACAACAATATAATGTTAAACTTATGAAAAATAAACTTTCCACTGCAAGAACGACACTTTCCCAATCTCAAGGACCAAACCTAACTGAGGATCTGTTTAATAGATTTATAAATTATATTTTATATAAATGTATTTATTAAAATTATATTTTATATAAATGTAAATACAGCTCCTTAACAATTTGGTACATGAGTGCAAAGAGAGAAAGATATTGAAATCATTTGTATTCAATCTGTATTATCCCAGGATGTGAAAATGGAAGTTAGAATTATTATCACAGTGGCGCATATGTGGATTTTTTAAGCTGGTATGCAAAATCTCAAATGTATTGTAACATCAATAATCATCTATCTTAGCATCACTTTTTCTTACATTACCTTAAATCTTCATTACGTTTCTTGCATCTGCTTTTAAGGATGAAGTTCGAATCATTCAGAGATGGGTTTAACATTGAACTGCTAAGCTTGTGAGGATTTTTATTATCATGATATGGAGAATCTCATTGTATTTTAACATCAATATTCATATCTCTTCAATTATATTTTTTTGGTTCTTGTTTCCCAACATCACTTTTTTGACATTGAAATTACTGGAATCCGAAGAGGGAGCACATTTGTGTTCAGATCAAAAATTCATTGCTTATATGGAAGCATCAGCTAATATATGGAAAGATTGGAGGGGATAACTAAGAACCTAAGAACTACAAAATACAATTATTTAGCCTGGATGAACTACAACTGACCATAAGATCATTACAATTGTATTATAAAGTTCAAAAACATGTAGAGAGAAAACATATAAGCATTAGATATATATATAGAATCTCATTCCAACTTGAAATCTTTACACAGTATTAAACTGGGCAAGAAGCCCAATAACGTCATTATTAAAGAAATCCCATCTCAAATCACTAACTTAAAGTACACACTTCTTACTCATACAGTACCATCAATGTGCCTGCAGGAATACAGCCGAGAATGTTTTGATATATCCCAGTTATCTTTGTTTGGCTTCTGTAAAGAAATACTTCCATTATGCCTGGACTCTGCAAGGCCAGCTAAGATAACAACCAGAAGCTTAGTTGAAAATTCATGCTCTTCTGCTTCTGCTATAGATTTGTTTTTTCCCATAAACACAGTTCTCCAGTAAGTGGCTTCCTCAAAGACTCACATGCAATCCAGCTGACCATGTCTACAAACACCAGACCAAACCAAACTTTTAGGTCCTCACAGCCACCAACCAAGAAGCTAATCAACAGTTGAGCAATGCGGCTTTTGAACTCAAAATTTTACTCTCCACTCCTAAAGAGCATCTGACATAGTTCAGCTGGAAGCTGAAATCTTAATCTCTGCAGCTAAGTTGAACTTCTGTTCAAACATACAGAAGAATGCCCATGAAATGTTGGTCACTGTAGCTCAAACCATTCACAGCAGAGTTTTCAACCTTCAGCCACTAGTAGTGAGAGGATAGAACTCTGAAACTTAGCATTGATAAAAGGGTTTTCGGGACTCTCCATAAGAACAGGAAGAAATCTCTCCACTCTTGGTAGATGATTTGTCAGATCTCAACATAGGTGGAATCAATTTGCAAGCATGCAAAGAAGAATCTGAACCGGCTGTGCTCTTCACTTCAGCATTATATGAAGAAACTTTCTTCTGCAATTGAAGATCATCATATGAGGGTCTTATCTTTGGAGCACTGGACGAGCGTATTTTAGCCTTGGCAGACTCTGTAGAGTTCATGTAATTAGGCCTTCCCACACTCTCATCCGATGTCTGCAGAGTATTTCCAGATTTTGGAGTACATGATCCCCTTGAGATTGTTGAGCTCTCATCAGAGTGGATATCAGAGCCAGGGTTTGAAGATGATCTACCAGTAGGATGACTGGAAACCGCTGAAGGTGGTTTTGCAGCAACACGAACACTAATATTGTTTCTGCGAACTTTAACTTTGCCTGGTTCATGAGATTTCCTCAGATTCTCTCCAGCATCATCATAGCTTTTGAGAGACTGAATTTCACAAGCATCCATTTGTGCTTGTTCCATGAGTCTATTCTCCCAAGGCTTTGCAGCCATCCAGCGTTCTAACCAGCTCCAACCCCAGCTATTTTTGTCTGGCTCAATTTTAGCATAATTCATGTTTGTTTTCGAATTGCTTCTCCATTGCTGAAAAAAGATTCAACACCCATAGAAGTTACAAGTATATAAATTTCAAAATGTCAACGTGGCATCTACATCTAAGGTCTTGTGCAGAGGATTCTACCACAGCATTTAAATCTGCCTGAAATAGAGTGTTCAGTCAAGGACTTAATACAGGTGAATTTTCAAGTGACTTTTCTGCATTGAACATAGTTATGTACCTGATGGGAGAGAGCATAAGCAATTGCTCTCTCACGTTTGATTGCACCCTCTTGTCTCATTTGCAGTTTTGCACGAACTTCTTCAAGGGTTCCTTGACTATCACACCACCCCTCCTGAAACAAGCAATGCACTTCTGAAACAAAATGGATAACAGAGCCCTTTTTTGCAAATTAAAACATTAAAGCTTTTTATGTTATCACAATTATTCCGGCAATTCCATATCACACAGATATTACTATTGTAGTATAAGTGATGGGATTGTCAGAAACTGAAATTTGGCATATCTAGAAACAAAGGGAAAGCAACTGGTAAGAAAAACCAAGATCGTTTTAGACATATGGTAAAGAAGTATCTATATGAGGTATGATCTAGTCCACTGCACAAGGGTCGTGAAAAGCAATATGGCCAGGAAAAGTCTACAGAAAGGGCAGCTGTTTTTATCCATGAGAGGTCCTGGTTTGGTGTCTGAGCACAGATCAGAACAGGGGCCTGAAGCGTTTGTGCAGGGAATTTTCATGATAAGAGTAAACACGATGATGATTAGGATTTGCTTGTGGTTTCGTATATATCTTAAACTACAGTTGACATATGGTAATCCGACACTCACAGGATTCGGCACTCCGACTTATTGTGTAGGCAGAGTAAGCTACTAAACCATAGTGGCCAGAGTGTTAAAATACCTCAGATTCTCGCAGTTTGTTTTGGCGAATTCGATGTTCATCAATCATTTTCTGCACAGCTAAGCCTTCAGTCGACATCCGAACACGGCGAGCTCTTACACGGGCCTGAACTCTAACAAGTGCTTGCATGCACCTCAAGGTAACTGCTGCTTGTTTCCTTACCTGACGACCTCGAAACAATGCTTGTAATCTCACAAACCCTTTCAGCGCTCGCAGTGCCCTCCTGGCCTGTAAAACCCAAACCAAAGCCAATGGATTGAAAATAATCATCTCTCAAAACAACCAACCATACAATCTATAGAGGCTCATGCATGAAGAATGGTTACCAAAAATCCTCGAAAAGCAGTCTGTATGCGAATGGCGGCCCATTCTTCTCTGACAACCTTGAAATCTTTAGGAGGAGCCCTCACTATAGTGGCCACTGCAGCATTATAAGCCTCTGCAGCAGCAGATTCTTCAGATGTCTCCCCATTTGAATTTACCCTCTTATGGAAACTTCCTTCATTTCTCCCCTCGGATTCATGGTCACCAGAAATTTTCCACAGGCCCCATTTTCTGGACTTTACATTGGTGAGCTTTTTCTGTGCATGTTACAGCAAAGTCAATAAGCTTGCTTCCGCTAGTTGAATGAACTTAGAACAAGATTCCTACATCTCCATAACTAATGACTGGAAAAACAATAAGTAGCACAAAAGACAGGTGAGATGCAATTTCCCAGGTAAGGAAATGCATTTGTTATTAGGGTCCACTGATGACCTAAGATGATGAGCAGGACTGCAAAAAGTTACATGAGCAGAGTATGCAAAGGTTAGGCTGCAAAAAGTTACATGAACAGAGTATGCAAAGGCGGTGCTGCAAAAAGTTACATGAACAGAGTATGCAAAGGCCGTGCATAGAGCATCTCACACAAAGTAAGACATGAGAGAAGTACAAGAAGATATAAAGCATGAAAATTTTAAGAAAGAAACAGGAAACGATCATGAGAAAGAGCCTGGAACCTGGCAGGAATGTCAAACAGCTACTCTCCTAGCAGATGAGGCCGAGAAGAAATTCGCAATAAAGCTCATATTGGTGTCTGATAGAGGTGACTGAACCCTATGTATCTGATTAATAGCCTAAATGCTTCTGGTCACAAGAACTTTTTTGGTCTGAGATGTCTCAAATAGTGCAATATATGGGTTTGTTTATATATAGTATCACTGAACGCATTAGGTGGTGACTGGTCCAATATGTGAAAGTACAAGATGGTTCCAGCTGAACCATAATGTACCATTCCCAACTTAGTCCATTTTAACAAATGAAAAAGGAAAAGCAATGAGCAGTGAAAAGATGGTGATAATGGGTCCTTCATAGTGCTTGTAATCTTAATTTAAATCCTAGAATACTGTAACATATGAGTCATTTTGATCAAATGACCACCCTATCCCAGAAAGCCTGTTGCTGGGAGAAAGAAGATTAAAGTATAAGGGTTACTTTTCATAGAATGATATCACAGAATAAATCTCAGTAACAGAACAACGAGGGATGTTATGCTCTGTTACTCGTTGCAAAGATCAGATGAGTTATTTCACAATAATATTACCGTGGGGGACCAAGTGAATGATAAAGCTGTATAGGGAATGGTTAGTAAGGTCCAGTATATGGTTTACAGGATGGAAGCCCTGTAATATGATATAATAGGAGTCATTAGATAATACCGTTAGGAAAAGCATCAGTTGGTCATGTGTTACTCTTCTGTAAATAGACACTCAATAGTTTGTTTCACCCGTTATAACTGAGCACACCAGAGTAATAAACTCAGAAGATGACTCATTGGGAACAGAAGTAAAACATTCCTAGAGCTGATTCAACAAATTCTGTTAATGAACACTAAGTGAATCAGAAGATGAATGTCTGCAATATGGTATCCAAGATAAATGTCTACAATATGGCACCCAATGACCAGAGACAAGAATACATAACACCAAAATATTAGGTTGGGGATATGACAGTAAACTCTAAGGGAATACCATGTAATAATATAAAAACCTGACCCTGAAAAAGGGAATGGTATACCCACATTATCCTCCTTCTCTGCAGATGATTTACTGGGTTTCTTCACCCCAAGGAGTGCCTTGAGCCACCTGCCTGATGCACCCATTGCTCCTAACACACCTTCACCAAAAATAGCTACACTTCAATGCCTATAGCTTTGCCGTAAACCTCTCCGACTTGAAGCAAATTCCTCTGACAGAAGCACCAGTTACACCAAGAGTTAGAACTGAAAACAGAAGCAATCTGATGCCTAAAGCTAGCCCTAGACATATATCTCGACAGCAAATAGACAACCCAGTAAAAACTAACTTCAAAGCTTAGGATCCAAATGCCTAATCTTCAGTCAGAAAGCTCCACTCCACTTAATCACATTAGCATCCCCTTGCTATCTCTATCAAGTCACTGAAACCCATGCCACCAAATCCCTAAATTTAAGCAAATCTTTCCTCCAAATTCGTCAATCCCATCCCCTAGACAACGGAATTTAGTACCGAAAATGTCACATAAAGGCTAGATTTTAGCACCATGTACCTCTTACAAGTTGCTATGCCACCAACGAAACTGAAATAACCTAAACAGGCTCCGGGAATACGCATGGAACAGAAACATGGAAGAGCAAAAACTCAAGCGAATCCTGTGAAGAAGAAGAACAATGTGGTTTGTGCATGTCCCCCATTTTCTACCCGTTCCCGAGGATCCCAACAGTCAATTTTTTTGTGATTTCCGAGTACCGTGGCAGTGCTCAGTGGCCGAGATTTTTCAAACATCGCCGGTTTGTTTTCCCGATGGCCGTCACAAGAATTGTGACGTTTAATTTATTAGGATGCAGCGTCCAGTTTCTAAATTCAAAATCTCAGGTCCCGCGTTTGAATTTCAAAAGGCTTAACGGTCAGAGTCTCAAGGGCCATGTCTATTGCGCGTGGGGTTGTGCGGTCTCGTTTTTCCGAGTGCCGTTGCTCTTGGCAGCATTATCCACGGATTTAGAACCATGAAAAAATTAATTATAGCGGTTGAAAGCTCCAGAACCAGTAAGAGGCTTTTGTGTTTTTAATTATTAAAATAGTTTAAAGAGATTAATTTTTTTTAGTCAGTGTGTGTTATTGGCGTTCTTGTTAAAATTTTGAAGTTCTCAATTAGTAGGGATGATATAATGTAACCGTAATAAAAGAGTAATTAAATATCATGCTACAGGGTATTAAATGTACGGTACAAGATAGCAGGAGAGCAATTAAATGGTTAACTAAGAAACAAAATAGTAGGTAGCAATTAAACACTTAATTATAAAGTATGAAATGTTTAAATGGGAGTTGTTTTTAGTAAAGTTTTTTAAGTTTTTTTGGTTTAATTTCTCTAAAATCTGGTAGGAATTTATTGAAATCATAAGTTTGATAGGTAATCCCTGCACAATCAAAGTGTCTTGGGGTCTTTCATAGTGTTGAATCCATACATACAGTGTAGTTTAAATAACAAAAATCAAGATTTCACCTCAAATTTTCTGCATTCCCACACTGAAAAGACAACTCCATTTAGATGTACATATTTGTATTTGTGATCATTTAATATTTTAATGATTATGTTAGATTTTCCAAACCTACAAAACTTTGGATGTTTTATAACTAAATGGAGTCGGAGGCGGAGGAATTGCCCGGACGGCCAAAAGTGACCGGAATTCGGGTAAAAAAATTTCAAAAAATCTTAGTGTTTGAATCATGTTTTTGATGGTGGAAATGGATTCAGCACCATCAAAAACTTTCAAGGCACCTAAAATTATGAAATTTGACAGCGTTTACTTGGATTAATAAAAATTCTTACCTAATTTTTTCAAAATATGGCGGGAATTTCCATAACTTTCCGGGGAAAAAGGCATAATCATTAGACTACGGCCAACTAAATGTAAGAAAGCATTAAACACTTAGCTAGGAAAGCATTAAATGCATTGTACAAAATAGCAAGAGAGCAATTAAACACCTAAATATAAAGTATGAAATGTATTGTATGTTTGGGTGTACACATTTGTATTTGTGATGATTTAATATTTTAATGGCTTTTGAGACATGTTTCTTGGCGATAATCACATCAAAATTCATTTGTCCACTCGTTTCAAGCCAACAACTGTGGCTCATCCTTAGGGCAAGATGAACCAGATCATGGCAACAAGTTAAATAGAGAGACCGATCATTCAAATGGCTAGAAAAAAACAGCTACTTTTGACCAAAGGAAACGACTGCCATGGACTGGACCAAGAATTAGGGGAAAGTTTGTTAATAAATTAATTAATTAGTTAATTGTTAGATTCAATTATTTTATTTAAATATATATCCTAAATAAACGTTAAGAGATAATATAAGATCTTCCTTTTTATTAACTTACACTACTATATGAATAAAAATATGAATGTTAAATAATCAATTAGTTAATGAGATTAGTTAATTTGTTTATTAAGTTTCATTTATTTAAATATATATGTAAATATATTTTCCCTCAATGATTTAATTAAAAAATAAATATTGTATAAATTTATGAAAGAACCAATGGGACAAACTAAGATACAAATATAAATGATTCCTATTAATTAATTTTCATTAAATATTAATATGTTTTATATAAATCTATTTTATTTTTCAAATGATATAATATGTTATAATTTGGATAAATTAGTGGTAAATATAAATGTTTATAACTAATCCAAATTACATACTTATTATTTACTTTTCCAAATAAGAATGTAATTACTAAATAAAAGGAATTTTTATAAGAATCTATACTTCTAAATTAAACCTAATAAATATTAGGCTAAAAGGAAAATATTATTAGGTTTAATTTGGAAGTATAGGTTCTTATAAAATTTCATTTTATTTAGTAAGTCACATTCTTATTGGAAAAAAAGAAAAAAAGAAAGAAAATTTTATAAGAATCTATACTTCTAAATTAAACCTAATAAATATTACCTTAAA
>APFE030666307.1:0-12635 GCA_000404065.3 Pinus taeda | reverse complement strand
TTGGATAATGAGCTGATGTCGACAAGAAGTGACCCATTGCAGGAGGGCCTTAATGAATCCCACATCAATGACACGGAATGAAGCAAATGATTTTGGAGGTGAAAACAAACTGACGATACAGGGTTCAGGGTGGCAGTCATGAAGGAATGAAGCATGAATATATTACAGTGGGTGAGACACAGGTGAATTGTCTGAATGACTTCTCTTGAACATATCGGCAACACTGACGATGGATTGGTAGTGTTAACCCCAAATATGGATTGCGTGATGGACCAATGGTGAAGACTAGTGAACGGAACAACCCAACCCAGCATGGATGTGGAAGGAAAGTGTCATGTTCAAGAGTGACTTGCTACCAATAAAGTTTCTTCTTGTTTTCTTCCCAATTTTCGCCAGTCATTGCTGACCAGTTGTTCTTTATTTTTGTCAAGCTTGAGGAGGATAACATATGCTTGTTCTATAATCTACCCTTCGGGCGAACCTGTCGCTATATTTTAGCGAGTCTAGCGACATTGAAACTCGTTCTCGTCCATTTGGACGAATTTGTCACTATTCGGTTTTAACGACAAAGATAACTCAGTCTCTTTCAATTTTAGAGAGTCTGAAATAAATGGAAAGAAGACTCTGAAGATTTTTTTTCGTTGTATAATCCCTTAAGTCTGAAAAAGCGTAAAATAATACAAAAGGGATGAATTTTCGATAGTTTTAATGAGCCGAAAAAGACAAGCGCTCGATCTTTTTGTGTAATAATCCCTCAGGTCCAAAAATATTAAAATCTAGAGGAGGGATAGCACTTCTGATGCCTTTTAATGAGTTGGAGAGGCCAATCACTCAATAATATTTTCATATTTTACGCGTTAGGTGAAAAGAGCTTAAAGAAGACTCGTTTTCGAGGAATGAGTTATGGTTCGGGTAGCAGCTGATTCCAGGTGATTTGGAATTTTCCAATCATGACAGTGTTACAAGGATGGCTAGCAAAATCACTCTTCACAGATGTTCCTCGAAGGGGTAAACAATCATATGGGGGTGAATGATTGGCTAAAAACAAAGTGGAGGTGATGGCGAGAACACGACCAAGGCTCAAAAGCTAGCGATAAGGCATTCACAATGGTTTTTTACCGGTTCATTTTTTAATGAGCTTAAACGCTGGGGGAAACACTTGCTCATGACTTATGTTTATTTTTAAACGAGCTTGAACTATGCACTAAAACTACTCGTGGAGAGTTTATTTTTTAATGAGCTTGAACTTTGCGACAACATTGCTCGCCAGTCGTATGATAAGAAATGTCTCATTTAACATGCCATTTTTTATGGAGCTTGCACCTTTTGAAGCTTTGCCCTAGATCCTTTCTTTATGCAAGTTAGGAAACGACTAGCCTTACGGGTTTAAAGGGTTAGGAGTCCTAAAAATTTTAAAAATAAATAGCCGCTCTTCACTTGCACGTAGAAAGGTTTGCATGCCCCCAAGTATAGCAAAAAATTTCCAGGTTACCAAGAAAAATGCTTCCTCGGCGATGTCTATCGAAACAAACAAAGGTGAATGGCACAGACGCACCTCCACTCACATAACTTTGACGAAGGTATCTTATTCCAGCCCATTCCCACATCCATTTGGATGGGTTTGACAGACTAGTCATATATCCCTCGCAGAAATCCACTCTATACCTAAGGTTTTCCTGCCGAAACAGACCAGGGTGCATGCCCCTTGGGTTTCAGTCACACCTTCCCGAATCGCTAGCGTTCATCGGGTGGACGAACTGGAGACCGATGAGACATTTCTTGCGTGAAAAGACCATTTAGGGATGGCATTTGACTACTTGCGATGTGTGAACCAGGGAATGACATTTGGTCTATGAGCTTGACCATTCTGCCTTCGTGCGGAAAACACATTACTCTAAAGAGTGAGGAGACAATAGCTCCCATGCAATAAATATAGTCGAGTCCAAGGAGTAGATTATAATCTAAATTTTTCCTTCTCAAAGTAGTGGGCACATTTGGAAGGATCCCTAAAGGTCGACTGGTTCCCTTGTTGAAGCCTGTTAGATTTCTCATTTCAGGCAAAAGCGATGGCAAACCAAGCGCTTTCCAAGCAGTTGAGGAAAGGATACTCACATAAGCCCCTTCATCAATGATGGTACCAGCCATAACCATTGTGTAAGCTTGTACAATGATTCTGAATGGTACACTGGCTGGTAAACGGGGTCTGCCTAGTAGATTATAGTCGAAGGAAACAACTAGGTTGCTTGGTGGTGGGCCCGAATAGACGGCCAGATATGATTCTGATGGACTTCCTTCCTACGGTAAAGGAATGCGGGGACTACCCCCAAGCTCATCGGAGTCTGTGTTGATGAAAATAATATGAACGGTGTCGTTCTCTTTCTCTTCAGTGACGGTATCATTCGAAGATGAACACTCTGAAGGCAAGACCGGGTCAACTGCCGTATTGACTCTTTGAATTTCATCTGGTATGGATTCCGAGGGTTCATTTTCAACGATAGGTGCTTCGGCTGACCACAAGGATGGGCCAGCCAGATTTTCAACCGGTGGAGGGCTCGGCAAGAGTTTTTGATATCCAGGAGGAAGTCGTAGCGGTGAAATCGGACGATTATCCAAAACTTTTTTAGCCTCTTCAAGGAAGGGACAACGGTGGACGACGTGATCGCCTTCACACAACTTACAAGGAAGTTTAGGATTCCTTATTTGTCTGTGTGCTTCACTTTCACTGGTTGATGGTGAGCGTTCAACATGATCGCCAAAGGTTGATGCTACCGGATTGTGCAAACGAGGAGACCAATCCCTTAAGATCCGAGGGATGTAGGGACAATCTCGGTGATAGTGGTCTCCATTGCAAATGACGCAAGGAAATTTAGGTTTTGACTGTGAGGTGTGTGAATTTTTTACTAGACAATACTTGGTTGCTCCCTTTCGATTTTGGTTCCTTTTTCTTCTTTTCCTTTTTCTCTTTCTGCTTCTTCTTCTTCTCAGTTACAATTTTAGCTTTATCGGCTTTATCAATCGAAGAGGAAGGAGGAGAGGGAGAATCAAATGAAGTAGAAGGTTGGGAGACAACTCTAGTCTCGTCTAGTTGCTGATTAGACTGTTCAGGAATTACGGGATTCTGAACGATAGAGGTAGAGAAGAGCCAGACCAGCAAACCAATTGTCAATCTTGGAAGTGACAAAGTAGCCATATGGGGTGGACCAACATCTCCCCAAGATAGGAAGGGACTAGGATTTCCTTCATGGGGAAATCCTTGGTTGGTACACTCCATTTTCTCAACCTGAAGATCGACGGGGGAATTTGTGATGTTATTCTTATTAAAATAAATTTTTAGACGCTTGGACACAACTTGTTTTTTCAATTTTAAAGAGTCGAGGAAAAACAAAAGATGACTCTAGTCGCCTTCGATTTTTATTGAGCTTGAAGTGACAAGTGCTCAGAGGACCTTTTCCTTTAAGGAGTCTGAAAAGGAGCAAAATGGACTTCTCTAGAGATCTAGGCAGAGAATATTACCAAACTAATCGTAAAACTGCAGAATACTTTTTACGGTACGGCAGTCAATCTTCCCGAATGCTATGTTCGGTGCATTACGATTGATAGGGCGGTCAACATAGCTTCCTAAGGATAAAGGATGTAGCCTATTGTGGTCTCCCAATATATACACAATGGTACGTGGGAGCACAAGTCCGTACTGGCACTTGCCACCTCAGAGTGGAGGAATCACCCAACCAACATTGAAAGCAGCAGTTACCAGGCTTTACGACACCAAAATACGTCTCTAGCCTAGACCTTTAGATGTTGTGCGTTAAGTTCCAAAGCGTTGTTAGATTCATTGGATTTATTTTAAGTTGATCTTTCTTAACAGTTTGCCTTTCGGGTTCACCACGTGATGTACATACAATTCCTAAATGCAGTCTAAGATGATAAACAGACGTTTTATCTTCTTTCAGCAATGAAAATCCTAGCTACCAAAGGGAAGAAAGTCAAGCATATTTACTTCACAGAGCATAGAGCACACGCTAATATGCACAGTCCTATATCAAGCCAAGCATTCAAAATGAAAATGCACATGCATGCATTTGTTTTTCATCTTTCTTAATGTGTAAATGACGCTAAGAAAGCTATGTGCAAAACTGAAAAACTTTTAAAGCGACTATACTCAACAAAATTCTTTTTCAAAACGAAGTGAAAGCAAGAGAGACACTTTGCGATTTTGAAATGGAAATTTCTTTTTGACACTTTAAAACTAGTAATTCAAATCATATGCAATAGTAACTGTATAATCAACTATCTAAAACAATGGAATTTCTTTCTAAAACTAAAAGTGACAGCTATGACACTTTCAGATCTAGAGACGACAATTCGACTATGCTACTTTTTGCAAAAGAGAACTAAAATGACGTACAATACATAAAAAACATTTATAGTTCTTTTCACTAAGGCGGAATAATGCAAGAGAAGACGGTATTCACAGAAGTACACTGACTACAGACAGCAAAAACTCTTGAATAAGACTGAAAAAAGTGAGAAAAATCCACAGTCGGAGGGTAAATTCAATCCTCCCTGACCATCGCACCTGTTACACAGTGAACTCAGTATGCAGCGCACCTACTCCATTCGGGAAATGCGATGCATATAGGCTTCCTTGAAGGTAGGGTGCGATGGTTATAGTGTGAGACTTTGAATGAGATTTCACTCACAGTTTGCAATCTAGTTCAGGTGTTTAGGCTGAATAAGTAAGGATCAATGTATGTAAAAACACAGGGGTGACCTAAGAGGTTACTAGAGCCACCACTTAAGGCAATTAGATTGCTTGTAGATCTATTGTTTAATTCATAAAAAAAACACGGATATTGACTAAAGCGGCATTGATCTACTTTGCATTTGTATGAAAAATCTAGTTCGAAGGCTAGTTGGCTTGACTTCAGGCTCCATCTGTATGTTTATAAAAGAAACAAGGATAGACAACCTAACAAGTAATCTAGTCGCTCCCCAGTGGAGTCGCCATTTTGTTATACGGGAATAGTGTCCACTCGGATGCTGCTATTCCCACTAAGATGGGTGAATATCTTAGAAAAAAACAATCAAAGTCTACTATTGATTCCTTTTATGAAAATAGATGAGAGGAGAACCAAGGGGGCCAACCTGAGTCTTGCGCTCGATTTCCTCTCCTTCTTGATAGAGTTGTGCCGCTTCTTCTTTATCTGCTCGGCTTCAAAAGGACCTGTGGAATCACAACAGCATACTACTATGCAAGAAACAAGGATCTAAATTCATAAATAATCCAGGATCATATGTCCATTAACCATATAGAAGCATATATAAACAAGTACACAAGAATATGGAAGGAAACAAGGATAACTTTATTCAGATGAAAAGTAGCAAGAAGATTACAACCATATGCTCTGACCCAGCACCATCCTCCAGCTAAGAAGCCCTTCTTCGCCTCAAGCAAAGCTAGATCACCCAACACTATGAATGTACACCAGAAGACCAACAACACTTCTCTATAAGATACAAAATTCCAGCCTCTAGATCTCTATGATGAGGGATCCATATATAGATGATTACAGCAAGGTGAATCATCTTTTGGGATCTTGATTAGTGTCTTCTCTCTTATAGTTCTTTCTTCCACTTGGAGAATGATGATCTCTTACTCATCCCTGGTCGAAAATGGAGTGGAAAGTGTCAGAGGAGAAGCTTCTGGAAGATTCCATGATCTTCCACCTCGCATTTTTGTCCCTGCCATTTGTCCATTCCCGACCATCGCACCCTATAGAGGAGCAAAACAGTATGCATCGCACCCTGTACATTGGGAAGGTGATATGCACCACACCCTCTGCATTGAGCTTTTAGTATGGTCCAGTTTTGACGATTTATGAGCAGTTTTCAGTGGAGAACTTCTGGGAGATGATGTAATCAGTTGACCTTGTTCCTTTAGGTAGTGAAGCAACACTTTTAGGGACTTAGGAGCCCTCAGTTTATGGACATTTATGATTGGGGTTGAAGTGCCCAAAAATTTCTATAACAACTCATGCACCCCAAGGTTACACATTTGGCATAATGTATTGTTTATCAAGAATTTCCTTAAGATGAAACTTCAATTCCGCTAACTCTGAAGTTCTCATTCTATAATGTTCCTTTGATGCTAGTGTTTCTCCTGGTACCAACTCAATAGAAAATTCCACTTCCCTATGAGGAAGTAACTCTAAAATCTCTATTATAAAAACATCTTGAAATTGTTGAAAAATCGGATACCTCTTCAAGGTTTTAGCATCCTCAACATCCTTCCTTTGTCACTAGAAACATGCACTGCAAACAATACACACCCTTTCTTGGAACTACACTTTCCCTGGATAGTTGTAACTATTCTCACTGAGGTAGGATTCTTCTTTCCCTACAAGATTCTCTTCTCTCCATCATCGTCCAAACACTTAGTATCATTCTTCTGGCAATCTACCTTAGTCCTATTAAGGTACAATCAATCTGTTATAACCTGGATTGAACCTCAGGCTGAAGGAAGGAAATGCCAGGGTAGCCACAAACCATGCTTAGCCAGTAGCTAGCCCTACTAGGCCAGGAGAGGGCTCTCTCCTTAAGGATCTCAGCCAAGATGACTGGATCAGGAAAAGGATTTTAGGCTAGGTATAGTAGCACAAAGTTTTGATTGGATTTTTAAGGGGTTTTACTGGATCAGGAGGATCTAGACAGTTTAAGTCTAGCGAATTAGGTCAAAATTGCAGGGTGTTTAATGGGGCAAGGTAGGCATAAGTTTTAGCAGTATAGGGCTTGATGGGTGAATTATTTGAGACTATTGAGAGGCTATGAAGAGCATGTGATTTACCATGGATCCTTCCCAAACTGTGGAAAACATATAATGGTGAATATTTTCCCAAAGCAGAGCAGTGATGTAGTGAATTATGCCTATCAACCTAAAATATTCTCTTAGAAGCAATGAAATGATTAAGGTAAGACACAACATACTAACATATGATCACGAGAGAAGAAAATGTACTAAAACTCCATACCACATGGAACCCAGAAAAATAGCTACAATTCTTATTAATCTCCTGCTAAGCTGCTACAAAATGATGTACAATCAAGGTATGAGCATCCAGCTGAGTCCAATCCTTGACAATGAGAAAGAAGAAGAATATATAGGATTTGTTTCAACCTTATCCCATACTTAGGTGTCGAATACCTAGGATGAGGAGCTAATCTAACCAACACTGAACAAGAAACATGAATATATGCATCTTAACAACTTGCCTCTAAAAGTGAAAAACTGATTCATTTGAGCTCAAATTGACTTTTAAAGTAATGAATCTACCATCTACTACTACTTATCCATCATATTTACAATCCAAGTCATTATTTACCATATTAAAACAACCTCCATGAGAGAAAATCCATGAACATGGTCAAAAAAATGGAAAAATAGCCATCCTATGTAAATTTGCCCTACGCGCAGCCACTTTCAGGTACCTTTCAGAGGCCTTCCCAAAATCCAAATTGAGCTCATGATATTGCATAAGAAATGTCTTCAAGTCTACATTCCAAAACACCTATAATTTCTTCATTTGACACTCATTTGACCCCTCAAAAGTTGATTCTCCCAAGACTACTTCTATGTGTCCAAAAAGTGGCAAAAAGGTCATTTTTAGGGTGTTTTTTGACCTTTTGGTGGACTAGTTCTGCCCCAAAAACTTAGAAAATCCATAGGGTGCATGTACCTATTACTCTAAATCCAAAAATGAAATCCATTTTCCCACTTGTGTAATTCCCAAAATTTGTAAAAAACAAAATCTTCCCCAAACCTGACCAAAATTGGTGAGCAGCACCACCATCAAGCATATTGATGAGCCAAGTAATCTTCAGTAACCAACCTAAGCCTATCCTCCTCTTTTTTTCCCTTTTGAGCCCACCTTAGTCTAGCTTTCATATTTTTGATCCTCATGTTGCAAATTTTGTTTCGGGTCCTGTAAAGGTAGGCCATGTGCCTAATCATCTGGTTGTCCCTATTGGCCTTCTGTAATAGCTTCTATAGGTGCAAATTGACTCTCTCAAGCCAAGTCTCTCTATCTTCATAAATTTCCTTCTCAATAGGAGACAAAGTGACTGGTGCCTCCTTATCACCTTGTCGTTTTACCTTGAGAAGTTCTAGCTCCATGAAAACCTGCTTGTCACTCAACTGCTTATTCTCTTGTTCCAAATATGGGATGACATACTTGGGCCCCTCCAAGTTGTCCATCAATGCTTGGACTTGAGCCTCCCTTTCTTGTATGATGATTCCCTTTATTGTTTCTTCATCCTGAACCTCTAAGTCAATTATTTCCATGCCATGATGAGTATAATGCTACTTCGGCTCATGATGTTATATCAAATCGAAGTCTCTCTCTTTCTCCTCATCATCAAAACCTTCCTCCAGCATCTTTTCTTTCCCTATGTACAGTTGTTGCACCTGTACCTGTTGTGTTGATGAAGAAGGAAAATCCCCTTCCACATCCCATGGGGAAAACACTTTCCTATCATCTGCAAACAATTTCCTTGTGCCCCTCTGATATGTCATGTAAGTCCCATGCACCTCAATAGCTCTAGTCTCTTTGGCGTCCTCATTTGTTTTCACCTAAGCACTGCTAGAAGGTCCTTGCCAATTCTTAATACACTGGTGGAGGAATTTGAGGGCCCCTAAAGATGTCATGAGCAATAAATGTCTCCCAAGAGATGTTGAGGAGGCTAAGATGATGAAACACAATCATCTTGATCAGGGAATCATGACAGAAACTGCTCATTTGCTGAGGGTATGGCTTTTTCTACACAAAATGGGCTATCTTCTCAATATTCCTGAACAAGAAATGAGGGAGGTTTAACATCCTCACCTTGGTAATATGCATGAGAAGCCTGATGCGATAGGAGTACAACCTAGAAAATCTGCTCTCACAAGTAAAATATTTCATGATGATTTGCATCATGGGGCCATACTTGTCCTCAAGGAGTCTGAAAGGAAAAGGTCTTTTTGCCTCATTTTTGTACCTGGGTTTAATATAAGACTCATAATAATGTTCATCTAGGTCCTATGCCTTATACCACTTCTCCCTTACATTTGGAATCATGGTTGCATCCACAATAATGGAAGGTGAAAATGTAAATGTCACCCTAGCAAGAGTCATCTTGTTGTCCTATAGATGGACTACAAAAAGTCTGGTGAGCTCATGGTGGTTTTTAATTCTCTCTACCTGCTCAAAAAACTCATAGCACATTTGATGTCTAAAACAAGTGATAGCTAACTAAGAGGCCTGCAATTCTCTGAGGTTTGATACCTCCTCCCTAATAATTTTTTGCTCCCTTGTGTGGTTTTCTCTGATGTCGAGGTCTATCTGTCAAGCTGTCACTGCCGGTGTTTTCCTCCTCCACATAGTCTTTGTCTTCTCTATCCATGTTTGCAAATTTTTAGGCTGTGCACTCCTAGAAAAGGGATGAAGGAAGTGAGCATGAGAGATTAGGAATAAGGGAATGGGAGATGACCTTGTGAGTGATCTAGGTGGATGTTGGTGGCCACCCACCTATCCCATTTGGACCCCCACAACTATCTCTTTCATCTTTTTTAGTTTCCTAAATTGTAGCACAATTTACTATTTTTAGTAGTTTTTCAGGTCCTGAACTTCCAGCCGTTTAGAGGCCCTAAACAACATTTGTTGGGATGTCTGGGGGCAACATGGGTCCATGGACTGATGTTTCCCTTCCTAAAGTTGTAGCGCTTTGATAGATCTTTCTAACGAGCTATTGTACGCGTCAAACGGAGATCATATGCCAAAGTTATGACCTTGGGAAATTGATGTACCAATTTACCCAAATGGGGCCCACAATCTGGAATTTCATCTTCTAGGGCTAGGTTTTGGGATGTGAAGGGTTTTCCATTGTTTCTCAACAATAAATAGGCGTTCGAAACTCATTTTAACATAGTTCAGAGGCATGTAGCCACCACATCTCTTCTCATAGATAAGCTACCATCGCCCCAGCTAGTTTATTTCCATTTCTGGTTGTAAGCATATTTCAGTATTTTCCATTAATGAAATGAAGCATTATTTCTACTGCATCTTTGTGTATATTCTTATCTCTATATTTTGTTGCGTTCCTGTTTAAATTCGGATCAGTGGCATCAGAGTGATCTGCTTTTTCTCTGTTTCTCTTTGCATGTCCCCAACGAGGTCAGGATATAAGGAGTTAGGGCTTGAACTGGTCGAACCTTTGCAAGACCAACCTCGTAAATCCCGATGAACTCCCATGGTGGATGGGAAGAAAGATGAGGGGGCAGGAGATCCTATCAAAATCTTGCTCGAAGAAGCCCTCGAGCAACAAAGGAAAGCGATGATGGATAGCTTTGCGCACATCCTTCAGCGGCTACCCAGAGGCAATGCATCAGCTTCCAACAGCTACTCTGGAAACACCACACTGTTTAAGGTACAAGTGAATTTTGAAATCCCCATCTTCGAGGGTCAAATAGATGCAAGTTCCATAGGTAAATGGTTAAATCTACTGCAGGTTTTAACCCCATACAGAAATTACCTGCATATGAATTCTAAATCACAGGACAAATGAAAATGTGAGAGCATAACACATAAAACACATATACACAGAGATTTCCCACTTGATCTCAAAACCGAGACTACCAGCTTGATTTTTCATTATGTTCCTTTCAATGTTACAATACGTATTTATATATGCCGAAGCATCCAATACCATGGACCGAAAAACCATCACGTCCAATACCATGGACCAAAAAACCATCGATCCAATACCATGGACTGAAAAACATCACGTCCAAAAAACATGTGCAAAAATCATGCACAAAACCATAGGTGGGTCCGCCCAACCTAACATAGGGTCCAAAACCAAAATTTCCCGAGGCGCTACCCCGGACCCCATAAAGTGGGGTTACGGGTACCCCTCAAACCCCCTGTTAAATATGTGGAAAGAATATAACACAACCCAACAATCTCCCACTTGTTGTTTTCTTTCCACAGGGGGCCACAGGAGAGCTTAGTCATTTTTTCAGCCCTGAAACACTCATTCTTTCTCTACACCAAGAGAACTTCTCAGAGCTAATAGATTTTGTCAATGCATCTACAATATTCTTCAAAGTGTCCACCTTTACCAACAACACCTTTTTCTCTTCTATCATATCCCTCACAAAGTGATACTGAACATCAATGTGCTTTGTCTTTGAATGATAAGCAGGCTTCTTTGCCAAGAAAATTGCACTTTGGCTGTCACAGTCTATCCTTATAGCTCCCTGTACTAACCCCATACTTGAACACAATCTCTGCAACCAAACTGCTTCCTTGCTTGCATGAGTGGCTGCCATGTATTCTGCCTCTGTAGTTGATAGTGCCACTACCGATTGTTTCTTACTCATCCAACTGACTGCACCTCCAAATAGGTTAAACACATACCCACTTGTAGATCTTCTCTGATCCAGATCTCCAGCCTAGTCTGCATCAAAAAAGCCACGGATATCCAACACTCTGTCCAATCCTAGGCTTCCTTGGTAGCACAAACCATAATCACTAGTGCCACGCAAATACCTGAAAACCCGCTTCACTGTTGTCCAGTGCTCCTTCCCTGGTTTTGACATAAACCTGCTCAATACTCCCACTGCATGTGCAATGTCTGGTCTAGTACGGACCATGGCATACATCAAGCTACCGACTGCACTTGCATATGGAACACGGGACATGTCCTCTTCCTCTTCTTGTGTCTTGGGACACTGTTCAGCAGATAACCTCACACCTACAGGAATAGGAACCTTCACTGGTTTACTATCCTACATATTAAACCTCTGCAATATTGTCTCGACATACTTCCTCTGGTTTTACCAGAGCTTCCTCTTTGCCCGATCTCTTTTAATTTCCATGCCTAAAATATAGTTTGCAGCACCGAGATTTTTCATGTCGAATTTGGAGGACAATTGGGTCTTCAAATCCTGGATAATTTCTTTGTCATTTCCAACCAACAACATATCATCCACATACAAGACCAGATAAATAACACGGTCACCAATTTATTTCAAAATACACACAATGATCTTCTTTGCTTCTGGTGAAGCCAATTCCCCGTATAAATGTATCAAATTTCTAATACCACATCCTTGCTGACTATTTTAACCCATACAGAGACTTCTTTAACTTGCATACTAGTTCTTTCTTACCCTTCACCGCAAAGCCTTCAGGTTGCTTCATGTAGATTTCCTCTTCCAAATTCCCGTGAAGAAATGCTGTCTTCACATCCATCTGTTCTACCTCAAAATCAAAAGCAGCAGCAACAGATAAAAGTAATCTAATAGAAGTTACCTTGGCAACAGGAGAAAAAATATCACCAAAATCAATTCCCGGCACCTGGGAATAACCTTTTGCTACCAACCGAGCTTTGTATTTTTCCACCTTCCCTTCTGCATTTGTCTTCTTCTTGAACACCCATTTGCTGCCAATGGGTTTCCTTCCAGCCGGCAACTCCACCAGATCCCAAGCCTCATTTTTGTGCAAAGATGCCATTTCATCAACCATGGCCTCTTTCCAGAGTTTTCCATCCTCTGAATCCACTGATTCCTTCACAGTTCTGGGATCATCATTAGTAAC
>APFE030666304.1:2378-17719 GCA_000404065.3 Pinus taeda | reverse complement strand
ATTCTGGTGAAGTACTCCTCGGTTTTTGGCAGATTTCCTTTCCATGTACTTGCTTAATATATTTCGGCCATCATGTACCCTTTCTGACGTCATATATTAGGGGACATCTGTTATAGCTCCAAATCTCACTATTATGGTTTGTGATGCTGCACTCATGGCTTAGGGAATCCTCCTAACCTGTGTTCATTGGTAGGAGATGGACATCTTGCAGTGACAGGTGGTATCCCTCCATGCCCTATGTTGATCTTCATCAAAGAAGCACACAAAGACTATAGTGGACTGAAGTCCCTGAGTAGCTAAGGAGAAGTAGTGGGAAAATTGAGAGTTGTTCACAAGTGGAGTTATGACCAACTCGAGAGGAGTCTCGAGTTGTTGTGGCCTTGATGGACTAAGGCACAACTAGTGAGAAGATCGATAGCCAAGGTTCAGTGGCAAGATGGACTTGGAGAATTGATAGAGGCAGGAGTTGAAGATCGGGAGCTGAAGGACTGGGTAGGTACAGGGTACGACCGAGAGGAGCTGAGAGAGGATGCTACAGCCAGATGGTCAGAGTATCTTGTTGAGGATATATGGGTTGTTGATGGAAGGACACCAAGCCCCAATTTTGTACCTTATACTAGTGGATGTATGAGGGCCATTATCCCTATTTCGGGAGCCCTAGATTGTTGTATTATATCAGTTGGATTAATATAATGAAGTTGGGTTGAAAAATTAAAAAGTTGCCTATATTCTGTGCATGTGTGATTTAATACTATTTTATTTTGGTGTGTAAAGTAGTTTATGGTTGAGATTCTTGGTCTGTTAGCATCAGTGATTTTAAGACTCTAACCTAGACCCAAGGTCATGAAATTAAACATGGTATCAAAGTATATTTGAGCTACTTTGAGGGATAGTGAATCAGAGTATGCATAACGAAGCAACTCAAAGGGTGTTGTGGGTGTTTGGATCATGGAGTAGAGGGTTCAGATGAATACATGGAGATGTGGTATTGATAGACTACATGATGACATAGGTTGGGAGTTCTAGTGGATCAGTGGTGAACCTAGTGCACTTTAGTATGTTGTGTGGTGGCTTGTAGATAGTGGACTTCCTATGTCTTGTCATGGATGGTTGGGACAACTCGAGGGGTTCTTTGGCATGGACGAGATTAGGTTGATCGAGATTTCTTCATGTGACAGACTACAGGTTGGCAGGCTAAAGTCTTCATCAGATCGTAATGTTGAATATCCGAGATTGGTGGGATTTGCATGAGTGGTATTTGATCGAGAAGGATGAGTGCAGATCATGTAGGCTCAGAGGGAGTCTAGCCTTAGAGGGAGCAGTCCTATGGAGGTTTGGGATCTTCCGGTTCAGATGTGATGAGGGAGAGGAACTACTAATATTTCTGGATTCATCTATAGTATATATTGCAATGATGAGTTCCAAATGTGCTAGTGTTGTCGTCAGATGATGATGGTTACTTCCTAGTCTTGGAAGTACCTCCCTTGCTAAGAGGGAGTGTTGATTTTTGTGTAGCTTGCACAATACTCCAAGCCCTAGTGTTCAAGGGTTGGAGGTCAAAGCGCCACAATTAGGTTTGTGGGCTTGGAACCCAAGTTTGGGGGTTTTGCACCCAATCGTGTTTGGGGCAATTCTGGAGGCACATTTCTACATGTGATGGCATGATATGATAGAGGGAAGAAAGTAGAATCCAATGCTTTGAAAATCATTGAATTTCGAGTTGTAGAAGTGGAGAAATGAATTTTTGAAGTTGACAAATAATTATTGGTTTTCAATACATGTTTGCTTGAAGTAAAATTTGGCCAATAGATGTGTATCTTCACTAATTCATGGAGCCCCTCATTTGGATTTAAAAATAGGGTGAATCGATGTGTTTTAGTCATCCATTGGTGCAACGTCTCTTCTAGAGAAAGGAGATCTGAAATTGCAACAAAGGAGGAGGCCTAGACAACATGAAAGAAAGGGATCTGAAGTCTACTACAGGAGGCCGAGTGGCTAAGGAAAGTGTGGATTGTCTTTGGGCTGGAACATTGGGTAAAAAAATGTTCACATTTGCTATGATTAGGGCCAAGGAGGTTGGATGTTAGGCTGACTTCCTAAGGAGGAAAAATGTTGATGTTTGGAGGGTGTTTTGGGCATTTGTTTGAGGGGCCAGTGCTACAAGAGGATTGTTGTGATAGGACACGAGCCTTAGCACATATTCAAGATCTGTGTAAGGGCTGTCAAAGGTAGACTATACCCTAAAGAGGTAGCATGGAAAAGGAGGTGCCTTCTTAAGGTATGTCGCAACCCTTAAAGGGCTTGTTTGTTGACTATTAGGTGGAGTTAGGGCTGAAACACGTGCCATAACCAGAATTGTCACAACAACGAAGTCAAACATCATTATAACAATGTTTTTGAGAGGGATGTTGGGTCAAATATGTTGACCAGAGCATGGATTAATTGATGGGAAACTTGTAGGAGGCCTTAGGAGTTGTTTGGAGCAGCCCACATGGATTGTTGGGAGGCCTTCCAAGCAACCAAGGTAACAACAATCACATCAGATTTGAAGGCAAGAGGACAACAATGAATGTTGTTGATGTTCCCTTGGTTGATGAGTTGATGGTGTCCTAGGAGAGGGAAAATTATTGATGCCCATATTTGTGCAACAGGTCCTATATTTCAGAGTAAAGGGCATATTGGTGAAGTATGTTGGAAGCCATGTGTAATGGTCTTCTAAGTGTGGGGATGCCCTAACTAGGTGTAGATCCTACAACGTAGACTTGGTCTCTTATGGATTGTTGGAGGGAAGCGTGAGAGAAGACCAAGTGTGGATGTGATTGGGCACTTATGGTCTGCTGGAGGACAACATGATAGTGTCCAAGTCAGAGCCCGATGAGCAACACTTTGATGGACAAAGGTAGTTGTGAGAGAGGCAATTGATGAGATCAAGGGTATGGTCGACCAGGAGTAGTTTGTGGAGCCCGAGACTTGTGTGTGGAGAAGGACATCTACAACAGAAGATGGGAAGTCCTCCTAGTCCATGTTCATTGTGGGAGATAGACATCTTGCAGTGATAGGTGGCAACCCTCCATACCCTATGTTTGTCTTCATCGGAGCAGCACATGAAGACCATAGTGGGCTAACATCCCTGAGTAGATGGGGAGCAGCAATGGGAAGATTGAGAGTTGTTCACAAGTGGAGTTGTGAACCACTTGAGAGGAGTCTCGATGTGTTATGCTCTTGATGGACTAAGACACAACTAGTGATGAAATTGATAGCCGAGTTTTAGTGGCCAGATGGAATTGGAGCATTAATAGAGGTAGGAGATGTAGATTGGGAGCCGAAGGACCAAGAAGGTACAAGGTACAACTGTAGTGGAGCTGAGAGAGCATGTGACATCTAGATGGTCAGAGTATCTTGTTGAGGGTAGATTGGTTGTCGATGGACAGACACCAAGACCCAATTTTGTATCTTGTACTAGTAGATGTATGAAGGCCATTATCCTTGGTATGGGAGCCCTAGACTATTGTATTATATCAATTGGATTAATATAATGAAGTTGTGTTGAAAAATTAAAACATTGTCTATATTATATGCATGTGTGATTCGCTGTTATTTTTTTTCTGTCGTGCAAAGTAGTTTATGGTTGAGATTCTTGGTTTGGTAGCATCAGTGATTTTAAGACTCAAACCTAGACCCAAGGTCAAGGAAATTCAATAGATTGGATGGAAAGTGAGTTTTCTTATAGGTTTAGGTTATAAGTCCTTTAAGTGAGATGATTCTAGCTATAGAGTTGCAGACATGATATATGTGTTATGTATGAAACCAAAAGGTATCATTCATAGGAAAAGAGACATGTTATATGTGCTATGTATAAAATAAAAGGGTATCATTCATAGTAAAAGAATAATCTACCCATTTACTGACTTTTTTTTCCATGTGATTTATCTCTAATTTTGTTATTATGATGCCAACCTCAATATCCTCATGTCAAGGGAGTCCCAAGTCATGTGGAGTAGGTAGTTGAATTTCATTATGAAGTTGGTGTTTGTACATCTATAAGATAGGCTTCCATGTTTCATTAGTGATCCAAGATCTTTTCTTTGATGATGTTAAACATAATTAGTTAAAGAGCATGAAAATACCAAAAATGCAACATCCATGAAGAAGCAACACAAAAATAAGACATTATAAACATTGCACCAATATTTGTTAACGGAGTTCACTCACAATGTGCGAGTTATGTTTTCGGGTCCAAATTCAAGTGGAGAGGCCTCTATATTATCTTAGCAAAGTAATGGAAAATACATGGAAATACCTCACATGTGCAGATGACCCAAAAATATGTTGGTTAGATCCCAATTTTGACTGCACCAGTGGATTCCTTGTGGAATTTTGTGAAAAATGAATATAAAATTCATATGATTTTGTCACTTTCCCCTTTGGGCCCCTTAGGGAATTTCAAGATGCCATAACAGTAAGAGTATTCTTGCAAAATATTACCTAAAATATATTGTTGGAATATTTCTCAAAATATGTGCCAAGGGCAGATCTTGAGCTCTGGATGTTCGGTTCCAATGTGCACTTCATTCCACCACGTCTTGGTCATGAGCCTACCCTATCCATTTAAATGGAATGAGTTTAAATACATTGAGCTAGGTAGACATTAAAACGTCTCACCCACATGGTTTGTTGTCAACTGGTAATTTTGTTTCATGGGTGGCTCGGGGTCAAATCTCGTGGGTACCCACTTTAGCAATTGGTTATAATAAATGTTAATTTTAACTGTTTGTTGGTTCAACCCATATGGTTTATGATTAAGCATACACACACACGCACATATATATGTTAAAAAATTACGTCAACCAATCCACATTTCAACCTTTGACCAACCATGTCGATCGTTGACCTAATTTATTTGATGTGACATGTGCTTGTGGGTTGGCTTTGCCTATGTGGCTTCTAGTTGGGTGCCACGTGACACCTTCCCATTGGCCCATGTGTGTGCCTAGTCACCCTTTTCCTACAAATTGTTCCTTGACATGTCACATGTTCCACATGTCGACCTTATTGCCATGTCAACCTTTGTGGGTTCCACCAATTGCTGACTAGGATGCCATGTGGCAACCTTTGGGAGTGCCACGTGGCACCCTAGGGTCCCCTTTGCATATAATTTTTTTTGTTTGGCCAAACTTTAGATGAGCATAACCTTATCATACAAACTCAGATTGAGGTGTCCTTCATGCCATTGGAATCGTCTTGATGAAATTTACATCTTGATGCTAGTTCTATTGAGATTTGAGGACTTCAAAGACTTTTTGGATCCTCTTAGATCAATCCTCCCCATTGACGACTTCTCAAGAAAGACATGGATATATTATCCTAAGCACAAGGATGAAGCTTTCGAAACTTTCAAGGAATTCAAAGCATTGATCGAAAATCAATCAGGTAAGAGAATCAAAGTCTTCAGGTCCGACAATGTAGGATAATACATGTCAAACTAATTCATAGCATTCTGCAAGAAAGACAAAATAAAAAAGGAAACAATTGTGGCATATACTCCTGAAAGGAATGGTCTCACCGAAAGAAACAACAAATCTATATTAGAAGTTTCCCATGCTATGCTCAATGATCAAAAGAGGCCAAAATTCCTTTAGGATGAAGCTACATCTACTGCGGTATATGTTCAGAACAAGGTTCCTCATCAAGCATTGGAAAACAAGACTCCTAAAGAAATATTAATAGGGATCAAGCCTGATATCAACAATTTTCATGTATTTGGATGCCCAATATATTTTCACGTGCTGAAAGATAAAAGAAATAAATTGGACGCTACTGGCAGAAAAGGTATGTCAGTGGGTTATTGTGATAATTCTAAATTTTATAGAATTTACATTCCTGGTTAGAGAAAGGTCGAAATTAGCAGGGATGTAACATTTGATGAATATGTAGCTCTTGGAAAAGCAAGAGATCTTCCTCCACTTCCTCCTCCCAAGGAAGAGAATGATGACTCGAATATTTTGGATGGTCTGACCACACCTGAACCTGATATGGTTGATGATCCCATAGAGCCTATGGTTCCGTTAGATCCTCCTTCAAGTCATCCTCCCTCTAATAAGAGATCACCATGGCTTCGCGACACTTTATAGGATACTGAAAAGAATGTCCCCACCCGTAGATCATTCAGAGAAAGGAAAAAACCTTTCAAGTATTAGGGATATGTTGTTGCAATGAATACTATGATTCATGTCGAACCGTCCTTATTCAAAGAAGCAACAAAAGAAAAAGTTTGGAAGGATGCTATGTCTGAAGAATATGAACCAATTATGAAAAATGATGTCTGGGATATTGCACCTAGACCGAAAGGGAAGTCTGTTGTGACTTCAAAATGGTTGTTTAAAATCAAGCATGGAAGTGATGGCATCATTGAGAAATATAAAGCAAGGTTTGTGGCTCATGGCTTCTCTCAGAAAGAGGGAGAATATTATGATGACATATTTTCTCCTATAGCTTGATACACAACCATCCACTCTATAGTTTCCCTTGCTGCAATTCAAGGATGGACTCTTCATCAAATGGATGTAAATACCACCTTTGTCCATAGCATGTTATAGGAAGAGTTATACATTTAACAACCATGAGGATTTGAAGTGGAAGACCAAAAAACATGTGTGCAGGTTGAAGAATGAATTGTATGGTTTGAATCAAGCTCCCTGAGCTTGGTATGCGCATATTGACAACTGCTTAGTAGAGCTGGGATTCACAAGAAGCAATGCTGATCCAAAACTCTACATCAAGGTAATCCAAGATATGCCATTGATTTTGGTTTTGTATGTTGACAATCTATTTTTGACAGGTAGTGAGCCTATGATAATCGAATGTAAGAGGAAGCTAGCCTCTGAGTTTGAAATGAAAGACCTTGGTCTTATGCACTACTTTTTGGGCCTTGAAGTGTGGAAAAATTTTGGTGAATTTTTTTTCTTGCAAGGGAAATACATTGTAAAGTTACTAGAAATATTTGGAATGACTCAATGTAAATCCATGGTCACTCCTATGGAAATAAATTTCAATAAATTATGTCGAGATGATGCAAAACCAGACTTAAAAAATCCATCTCAGTATAAACAACTGATTGGGGCTCTAATGTTCCTTGTGAACACCCGTCCAGATATATGTTATGTAGTAAACACTCTTGAGTCATTTTATAACCAAGCCCCACCACTCACATTGGATAGTTGTCAGACACATATTGAGATACTTGCATGGTTCAATTACACTTGGCTTGAGGTGTTATGGAGGAAATGTTTAGCTTCATGGATATACTGATGCTGATTGGGCTGCAAATACTTTCAACAAGAAAAGTACATCCGGATGTTGTTTTAGCCTTGGATCTGCCATGATATCGTGGATGACAAGGAAACAAAAGTCTGTAGCATTGAGCACAACTGAAGCATAATATATTTCCGCTCGCATGGCTAGTTGAGAGGCAGTGTGGTTAAGAAAGATCTTTGGAGAGTTTTTTGAGTAGCTCCTAGACACCACAGTAATATACTGTGACAACAAGAGTGGGATATGTCTGGCAGAAAATCTTGTGTTCCATGACAAGTCCAAACATATTGAAATTCGATATCACTTCATTCGAGAGATGGTGTAGAGAGGAGTTGTCAATCTTCAACACATATCAATAGATGATCAGATTGCAGATATTCTCACCAAGGCATGACCAAAGAGAAATGTCTTGTTCTTCAGAGAAAAACTTGGACTTGTGGATGTATCCCCTCCAAATAAGGGGTAGCGCTGATTGAGGACATTGAGCATGCTCTTCCCACCCTGCTTGAGCTCCAAGGGTGAGGAATTGAGATACAAGGCTCCTAGGGTTGAGGGATCTCTGGACAATAGGGCAGTACCTTATCTGTTACCCATGGTTGAAGAATGTTTCTCCCTTCCCTTTATAGGGTCAGAGAATGGTGCTCCCCTCTTAGTATTTGCAGAGTATACCCCAGTTGGCATCATACCCTCAAACAGTCCAACTTGATGGGAATATCGCTCCTCATTTTGGCCAATGACTTGAGAGTGTACTTAGGGTGTAAAACCCAAGTTGATTATTATGCAAGTGTTCTACCATTGATGGGAAGATCAGTAGGCAATAGGATGGGTTGAGATAACCTAATATGATTTCGGGTTGAGAGTAAGCTCCCCGATGAGATTTCAGGGGTTAGGGTGTACTCCCCTGTGAGGAGAGTTATCCTATTGCTTGGTATGGGTGGAAGTTATTTCTTCCCAACATGGTTCTATGTTGAGATCCTCTCCATGATGATATACTCTCCGATGACGATTGATGATGATACTCCAGGTGGTAGCTAGATAGCAGAGATTCTAGACAATAACTTGATGAATAGAGGGTGGTAGACTAAGCTCCCCTCTGGTAACAAATTCTTCTTCTTATAGATCATAGAAATTTTCAGAAGTTAGAGTTGAGCAGAGATAGTCAAGCATTACAACAACTTAACAAGATGATACAAATATAAGGGCAAGTGGAATTCTCCCAAGTTGAGAGGGAGTGTTATTTTTTTTTCCAACTGCAGTAAAATTCCACATTGGACAACTCAGATGTCCAAGATGATTCTTTCATTAAATTCCTCTTTTTGAGAGGATCAAAATGGACCTAAACATCAATTGATTCGGTCAAGCAGAAGTTAAGTTTTAAATTATTTTATTAATTCATTCATTATGGAATGGGTCGGCCCTAACTACTTGGGTAACTTCTTAGGTCATCCTTAACCCGAAGTAAACCCTCAAGAAGCCTATAAAAGGAAGCAACCTCAAGCTAATTTGGACACACACTAAAGTTATTATTTTATTTCTTCTACTTTGTCTTGGCTCGCACAGGTTCATCAGCAGAAGTCCTCATTGGGTCCAAGATCATGGGAGAAAGGTTCGCTCTTAGTTAGGGTATTCTGGATCTCGGTCACTGGCACAAATCTAAAGGTTTTCATCCATAGTCGTTGGCAGAGAGTGGGTAAGAGAGAAACTTTGGCTCTATGGTCATTGGGAGGCAGTTCAGAGGGAGTGACTTTGCCTTTAGAAGGTTTTGGTCTTTGGTCGTTGGCTTCAGGTAGCCCAGGGAGCGACTTTTCTCTATCGGTTGCTTGGATAGTACTGCATGAGTGCAACTTTTCCTTGATCGGTTGCTCAGAAAACCCGACAAGGGAGAAAATTTGGATATTTGTTGTTTAGATCCATAGTCGCAGGCACAAATACCTCTCGAGAGCGACTTTGTTGTTACAGTTGACTGCATACTGTATTCGTTAGTGTGACCCTGAAGTTGTTCGTCTCACACATACAATGTTGACGATAGTGACCCAATTTAGATTTGGGGTTTTGACATCTCGGCATCATGATCTTTGGATCCGGGTTTCTATGCTGTAGATTGACAAATCTAAGTATATCTGTTATAACAGATCTATAGATCTGGTTTATTGTTACTTGCTACTTATTGGGTGTAGATTTTGTACCTATCTTTAATACTTTCTTTCCCCGTTTTTGACCTTTTTCCCTCCGAACCTACAAATTTTTTCATATTAGCTGCCTTTTTCTTTGTTATGAACATCACATTTTGTCATCATGTTATTTTTCCATTTTTGCTTGATATAATGATGCAATATTCCTTTTTATGGCTAACTGGGGCAAACGTCGGAGAATTATTTTGGTCCCTTTCCTCTTTTTCAGGTGCTACCCATGAGAACAAGGTTATGAATTGAACAACCATGTCGATTGATCTATGAGCATGATGAAAAAAATGCTGTTACACTCCATGTGTTGTCACAGACTTTGCTGTTACACCGTGTTGCTATCACAAACTTTGCTAACACCGCGTTGCTATTACAGATTACTATTGTTATAGTCCGGGTGCCATTACAAGTCGTTGTTGTTACATCACAAGCTATTTTTTTACTATAGGATGTTTTTACAACGTAGCTATCAAGCCGTGGGTACTATTCTACACGACAATTGTTGGAGAGTTACAAATTATCTATTTAGAAGGTGACATATCTAAGCAATTATGATTCCAACTGATGTATTTGAATAGAACTTGTATTTAGGAACTTGTTATAGCAATTTCTATTTTATTGATCAGCATGAGAATCGTGAGATTCTCATGACTAACATGTTCCTGATTTTTGGGTATGTAATTTCTATAACAGAAACTAAATCCCTCAGCCACGGGGAATGGCACAGAGAGAACTGCTACTTTGATCCCGTAATTCTTAATTATTTTTAATATTAAGACACTGTGGTGATGTTGTTACTATTCTGATTTGCATTCTTAACTAAATTCATGTTCATTCCCATGCCCTGCTAGGGAGGAAGGGCCCTCCTCTTTAAGAGGGACAGTACTGGTAAAGTATTTGTATGTTATTATTCCTTTCTTGTAGTATACGCACGGTTTTTATTGTTTCTATATAATTTGTAGAATAGATCTACTTCAATTCCAAATTTATGATGCATTGTTACAAAGATTTGGTGAGAAGTATGGTAGTTGACCAGCTGGTGTAGTTATTAGTACAGTGTGTGGCGAACCTTAGTTTTGGTAGATGTAAAGTGTGATTTCATTCTTGTAGAGTGTTTTTTTATTTCTACATGAATGTTAATTTCTGCAGTTGATTTAGCGAAATTCTTTACTATTTTCCATTTTCATCCTTAGTTGTGGTGTATCAGCACAAATAGTGCAGAATCCTTTGAAATAAACAGACCTACCCTGGGTTGACAATTAAATGGTTGCAGTCTTAGTAAATTAAAGGTGATTAATATAGCACAACATTTTGGCATCGTTGTCGGGGAAGGTAGTTGACGATACTATTAGCCAAGCTGTTTGTTTGATGATAGATTATTCATAGTCCACAGTTGCTGGGTGGTAAGAGGAGAGGTAAAAGCCTGCACATTTCTCTAACATACTTGGGTGGGCTCACCACTGTGATCACTAGGGCACTTAGGGTGTGGCATTTTGGTATTTTCTTAAAACATGTCTTCAGCTCTTTAGTTGTTGGGCAGTAAGACAAGATGTAAGAACCTGTGCATCGCTCTAACATATCTGGGTGGGCTCACCACTGTTGAAACCGAGACACATAGGGTGTGAAACAATACACATAGGGTCCATGTGTGTAATTGTAGGAATAATAGAGATACCAAAAAAACCCCCACTCTAATTAGTCGCAGGAAAGATGGGTCATAAAAAGGAAAAGAAGACTATAGATTTGGGGAGGAAAACATTTTTTGGGGAACTTATTTTAAAAGAAGAAAAATAGCAGTCCATTTCACATAGAGATACAATGAAAATAGGGCCACAGAAAGTTGTTACCATATCAAGGCCTGGAGCACCTGGTCCCTCGGTCTATGGACCTCATCATCTTGTAATCAGCATATCCACTCCTGAGATTGGGAATCCATACCAAGAACAATAGTGGGGAGATAGTGAACAAGGATTGAGGCAAGAAGGCTAAGGGGAGACCAATGGGGAACATCAAGGGCCTGAACTGGAAAGGCATCTATTCAGCTACCATTATCCAGATTCGGGCAGTGCGGTGAAACAGCCGGCCCTGGGGAAACTTGATCCTTTAGTTCCTAACCCCTCACATATAAGATAGCACCCTGAGTGGTCTAAAGGAGATTCATCACACTAGGAGTCAGGAGGATCAACCATGCGGGATGAAAATACTCAGACAGATGGAACTGTTACTACTTTTGAGTTCTTGATAAAAGAGACAAGAGGTGAAACTCCTATGAAAAATATCCCTTTATCGTCTCTTCCATATTTTCAAGGGATGGTTGTAGAAGATCATGATACTTTTCTGTTCGAATTTGATGTTCTATGTAGAAGTTATGATTACACCTCAGATGCTTAGAATCTGAAACTATTTCTTGTTACTCTAAAAGGAGAAATATTGAGAGGGTTTATGGGTATGGGTGCTGGTACTATCTAGACATGAAACAAAATGAAAGAGACATTTCTTTCTAAATATTAGGACTATTTCTGAACCACAAAATTGAGGGAAGAAATATTTAGGATAACAAAGAAGGAGGATGAAATCCTGGAAGATTATGTGGAATGATTCCATTATAATCTACAGAGGCCTAAATTTAATAATCTAGCTCCAGAAGTTTTGAAGACCATATTCATAAGGGGCATGAGAGATGACTGCCTAGAATGCCTAAATTTACTAGGAAAGGGGGACATATCACAAGAAACGTTTGATGAAATAATAAGACTCTGTATGAGGAGTTCAAGAGGATCTACTAAAGGAAGAAACTCAGTACAAGATCCTTCAGTCCGAATATAGAAATCTACAAGTGGAGGAGTAACCATAATAGAGATCGAGAATTTATTTGAAAATTTTAAAACTGACCTTCTCAGTACTTTATCTGCTCAGATAATGACAGCACAAATCAAGAAGACACAAGGGGAAGATGCCACAACTTTAGCTGTGTTCTGTCCGGAGTGTAGAAAGAAACATCCTCTAAGGGATTGTGAAATGAACAACATCAGCTTGTGTAATATTTGTGAACTGGAACATCCTATAGGTCAATGTCCAGAGCTTCCCAGACTGAAGGCGGTGCTCAGAGAGTCGAGTAAAGAAGTCCAGTCTTCCTATTTCATCAGACCCAAGAGACCATGGCAACCACGACCCCTAATTATGTCTCAAGATCTATCTTCTTTTAATTTGTGGAATATGTTAGGTTCCTATACCAATAGGTTTCATCTTTGATGATTGACAGTGGAAGGGCTAAATATGTTCATCATTGCAGGCTACAAAGGTTCCATATTTTGTGTACATGCTATGAAAATTAAAATATGAAAAGAGGGTATGCCTTAAAAGAATAATCAAAAGGCAGAAAATCAAAATGGCAAAGGAAAATGAAATGAACCCCAAACAAAGACCAGGAAAGTGGCCAGTAAAATCCACTACATCTTTTGGGCAGATCATACTCCAACAAATAATACTGCTAATCAACGATAGGCCCAAATAGTCTAAACTGGACCATCCATGTTTAAAATTGCTTGTTGCAAATAGAGAATGTTCCCTGTCAACAGCTCAACTTGGCAGATGACTAGCTAGGTAGAGAAATGAAGGTGCCCAACTGCTTAATCTGGGTCCTTGGAAGAAATAAGGGTACATTTAGATAGGAGGGCAGTCAAAAGAAAAAGAGGACAATCAGGGTTTGCTAATTCAAGTGCACCCACTTCAAAAAGAAGGAAAAAATGTTAGGATTACTAGGATGGGTAAGTAGTGCAAGGTTGCAGAAATGGAGGGCCATCACCAATTGGCTTATTAAGTGCAAAGACTCATGCCACTCAGGGTATTGGCATCAAAAGCAGAGAGTGGGGGACAAGCATTGGAAACATGTCTAATTTCCCCATTTTCCCCTAAACATCATTTACTAACACCCCCAAGGGCCTTGAGATCTGCTCAAGTGTCCAGTTCCACCTCACTCCATGGCAAGCTACTGGGTCAAACCATGAATTTTAAACATGAAAAGAAGCCACATTTTTTGTGTAAAAAATCTTTCTTATCATTTCATTTATCCTCAAATTCCTAAGTTTTACCTCTTAGAACTTAGCTTTACCCCTTCATTCACCTCACAAAGCCATATTAACCACTAATGTACTATTTAGCTCCCTAACTCCCCCCGTTCCCTAATTCTATTAGAATCTATGAAAAATTTCCAAAAAAAAATGTATAAATACCCTCCCCCTAGCATTATAGCTATATAACCCTCCTTGGGGAAATATTAACCTATATGGGGTTGGTATTAGCCCCTTTTGTCCCTAGACTATGGTTGTTATAAAAAAACTATGGTTAAATGTCAAAAAATCCGAAACCCTGCCCTCATTAAACCCATTTACCCATTTATCCACCCAAATTTCATTTTATTATAAAGTTTTTTAATTAAAACATTTTAATAAAGTGTGCGCCTAAACCATAAAACCAAATCCTAAAGTTTTCTAGCCCCCCGCGCCCAATTTAATTAAATCTATTTAAATATTGGGCGGGTCCCCCTTACCTTAACGCGTCGTCACATCGGGTCTACCGCCCACTGCCCGATCATCGACCCCGCCCATCTAACGGTGGGCGGTCATTCTTGTGGAGAAGTCGCCCGACCTTTTGCATTCGGGTGATTGGCGGTATTGCCGCCGTACCCCCGCCACGTGTCGGCCTCCCGCTATGTCATCTCCCCCCCCCCTCCCCTCAATACCGTTTACCGCCCTCAGGCCTTCCAGGGAAACCGCTTACCGCCTCCTCCCGCGCTGACGTCACGCCCCCGTCAGCGTGACGTCACCCCTCCTTTTCCGCCACCATGCGTCCACGTCACATCCGTGTCACTTGTCCGCCTGTCCACCTTGCTACCGTGTCACTGCCACCTGGGCACCCACGTCAGCTGCCACGTCACCTTTCCGTACCTGGGCCCATGATGACGTCATCACCAAAAAAGGCGCCAAAGGGCCAAAAATGCATAAAGAGACGAGAATTAACTGTTAGTTGTCATTGTTTTTCATTTTTCCCGGAGCTCCTCTGCATGCGAAAACGATGTGCAACGGTCAAAACACAAATCTCAACCGCCAAAGTTTCTGCCGGCCTCATTGTCGACCCGAGTACCTGCAATTCGTCCGGTTCAACACCTCCTACGCCATAAAAACCAGGTATTTGCCACAGGCGACCTTCTTTACCCACTGTTCTCCTTTGTTCTCCTAATTTCCCGCATAAAAACTCTGCTAAAAGCTCCCCATTGATAAATTGGCCACTAAAATTTACTTAAGAAGCTAGTTAAATCCTTGCGCGACAAAACTCTTGAAGAAACTCGTGCCCCTCTGTAAAATTCACCATAAAAGCAATTGAAGGAGCCGAGCTACTAGCTAAAAAACAAACTCAGCAGTCTCCTCACTCCTATTACAAGAAATTCCCTGAAAACAACCAGCTAATTAGCTCAAACACACTCTGGTTCTTCAAAAACAGAGTGCCCCACAGTTCATTAAAACTTGCAAGAGCCTCCTTACACTGTCAAGCTACTCACTGCCAAATAGAAGTTGTCAAGCATTCCTTAGCCTTTGTACCAAACCTGAAAATCTAGTAAAACATCCAGTTAAAATCAGACATGGCCACTCCAGCTGCTCTGGATGTAGCTCCTGTGAATCCACCTTGTAAAGAACTGGAAGCCATGCCACTGGTGGACAGTGATTTCCTCATTACAGACTTTGTGGCAGAGAGGAATCACTTACAAACCTTCTGCCAGCTAAGGAACAGTCACTTGGACAACAGTGACATGTATGGCATCTGGGAATCCAATCTGCCCACCTACTTCCT